>JAHWFP010004728.1:9238-21295 GCA_023313725.1 Lithobius niger | reverse complement strand
GAATGCCACTCCGTACGTGTTAAGTGTGGAGCTTCAAGAAGATACGTCGTCACACCTGATATAGGAATTGTGCCAAGGGAAAAAAAAATAACATAGAGAAATGGTCTTATCAGCTTTTCTGTTTAGCAAAGGAAACATCGACATCGCAAGAGAATCCACACTGAACAGTGATTTGCACAAGCGTCGCTAGATGGCAGTAAACTAAAATGGAGATGTATACTTAGACATTTTTCCTTGCTTTTTCAATGCTAGCTGCAGGAGAAAATGAATACAAACGTAAACAATACGGAAATAATTCCTGAGCATAATTGTTCTGTTTCTTGTCAAACATGTAAACTTAAATGTATTCTTTAACTCCTTCAGTGTAAAGGCAACAGAAGAATTAACAAAAAAGTCTTTTGAGCATAATCGTTCTAGCAATGTAATATCAGCCACTCATGCTCCGCTAACGTACTTATACTTCGTATTTCTAATTACTTTCGACTTAGGATGGTTTGTGTCATTAATACTTAATAGAAATAACTGCAAATAGGCTCATCAGAAAGGTGGGACTGTACTTTTTTCCAATACCACCAGGAACTATGCTTTCATTGGGATGGCGCTAAACCTGATTGTTTCTGTTCAATTTAACCTATTGCAGCCATAAACAAATAGACTTACCATAGCTTGGTCCCCAATCAGAATTAAACAAATTAAAACTAATTATGATTAAAGACCAAACAATAGCTATTTTTTTTATGATTACAGTAGCCGAACTACAGTCAGTTACAGACTGTCAGTTACAGCGCCGTCCCTAATTATAGTAAAGCATTTTTATTGGCCCTTTTGAAATAACTACGTTCCCCGTCTTTCACAGCTTCAACAATCAGCAGGAGAGCAAGAGGCTTTTTCTTGCCACGGTAGCAACGAAAAAGGGCGAGCGGCCGACAATGAATCAGGATATGCCCTCTAACAATTACAAACAAACACTATTACTTCAATAATGCTGACTATTAGAACCGAGTTGAATCAGCGGGAATCAGCTTGACCGCCGTAGGTTATGCTGGGGAACAACTAGTTTAATTAATTTCTATTAAGTATAGAGCAGCGTCAAGTGACGTCATATTGGCTACGAGACACCATTTGGAGGTAATAACTACAAGGTGCACTAGATTAAAATGTAACGGGAAAAAACGGCACTTCTAGTCAAGACAGTGCTTTGAGAAGGGATTTCTTAGGCTTAAAAGAACGTTGTTTCCTCCAACAACAAAAATCGCGCGTTATAGGCTTAAGAAATCCAGTCTAATACCATTGGCTTCAGTAGGACGACCTTCTTTTCGCCCTCCAGTGCTCCTTGCAGCTAACCCAGTTACTGACTCCACCATAGAGTTATACACGATAATACTACATTGTGTCACTGCCCTATTAATGGCTCAGAAGCAGTTCAAAGTAGATATCTTTGGAAACACGATACAATTATGGTAGCAGGTATATGGGTGGCTACTGTTCCACTATGAGAGCGATTGTCTTTTACGTACTTAATTATCCTCAAGGTGACAAAAGTTTAGGAAAAAACAAATACGCAGAGAATTCAACTTAGAAGGCGTTTTTTTTTTTGACACTGGTATTTACGAGAAACAGTTCAACGCTGATTGTAGTAGGCCGTTTTCCAAGATTGCGGATTTTCCCTAAAGTGGAATTATCTGTACTTTTAGAATACGATTATATACCACACCATAACAAAACACAATTTTCTAGCAATTATTTCCGGAACAAATAGTAACTTGTTAACACTGTCATACAAACACGTGCATAGGTCACATAATGCTTGACCATAAACGTCACACTGCTACCACAGAAACCAAGCCACAAACATTCCAGTTTTTATGTTTGATGTCCCTTAGTCGGCTCGATTCTCTCCAATGGAAAATGCAACAATCAAACATATCAAAGTGCCCAACGCCTTTGAAAGCAACAACCAAAACCGGATTTCGCACTGCGACACGCGAATGCAATGTTGTAAAGTTCGTTTTGGATTGTATTCATTGTAGAGTGCAGAACACACAATATTGGTACATTCCTCAGTATTAATAGTTTGAAATCTATCGCATTGGAGTGATGGTATGTGCTCATTTCTACCTCGTTGATTTGTGCTGCACTTTCATGCAATAATTATACATTCCTCAATATTAATACTTGCAAACCTGTCGTGCCGGAATGACGGTATATATGCACAAATCTGACCACATGGTAAACTATATAGGAAACTCGAATAAAAAATGCTTTGTTGTGTTTATCGATTTACCATCGAATAATGTTAAGTGCGTGGTAGAGTAATTGCGGTCCTCCATCGTTCAATATCACTTTGGTGTCCGTTAGGCTGAGCTGATTACACATTGCCAACAACACGTGTGTGCCACAACATATCACCTCGTAGCAGCCTAAGTGATTTCAAGCCGATCGTCGACGGGAATTTAGGCACGACATCTTGCCGATACCGTCAGAACAAACAAATAACATTCTACACGAATTTCCTACTTCCCATTCGTGGTAAGGCTTCCGAAATAAGGGGTGCCGATGTTTAAATCAAACTAGTTACGTTCGGTACATTTTTTGGTAATTAGAAATGTGTTCTCAATTTAAAATTTAAGTGGATAAAAAAGTGCTAATAAATCACTCAATAGTGCATATAAATATTCGTTTTGGTTATTTTATAATCTTTGTTATACTCACAACACGCAATAAACATTAAAACTTTATATTTCGTGGCACATCTATTAAAAATTGTACAGTAAAAACAATTGATATTTTCATTTTAAATCATTTAAAAAAAACACAACGTTTTTCTAAGCTGCGTGATTTTTAGATTCGCTACAGATCTGGTCTAGCCACTTCAATGACTAGGTTTCTGCAGCCTAAGTATCTACATAATAATTCTGGATCCCGGCTGAGCTGATAAAAGGAAAGTTAAAGGAAAACCGGAAGGACAACAATCACTTTAATCGCTTCTCATCGTTTTCGTGCACGTGTAATGTCTTTGCTACGGTGCCTAACAATTCCTGGTGCACGTGCTAAGGATTGAAAACTATCGTCCAAACCGTTGATTGTTGATGGGTAAAATGAAAGAATCCATGTTTCAGCTAAATGCGTATAGTTTTAAATTAAACTAAGTTACATTGTTAATTTCACCTCAAAATTGGCAGCTGGAAACGATGCAATGGCTTATTTAACTCGCAGATGACGGCTTTCAGAGCTGAGCTGAATTTTTTCAAAGTGGACAACAACAATCACTGCTGAGCACGAGGCTGATCATTGCTATCTTGAAAAGTATTCGTTTACAATCAAAGATGATGGTCCAGCGCTAACATTCTTTAAACGGTGCATCCTGTGATTTCAGCCAATGAATGCGCAGATTAAGTGACTGAGGCCAACAAAAATCACCGTTTGTCAGCCAGTGTGCGCAAAAATTGGATTGAAGAAATTTTAATCCGTGAAAGCGTTTCTTAGCTAGTGTGTGCGAAAATAGGACTGGGAGTGGGAGTGGGGTGTTGGGAATGGGAGTTGGGAGTTGGGAGTGCGAGTGGGGAGTGGGAGTGAGGGGGTTGGGAGTGGGGAGTGGGGAGTGGGAGTGAGGGGGTTGGGAGTGGGGAGTGGGAGTGGGGCCGGGAGGGGGGGAGAGGGTCTGCGTAGCACGGGCTTCCTCTAGTACAAAAATATAAATAGAAGCTTTAGCCGTTAAGTTAGTATATATTTCACTTCTATAAAACCGTTCATTTCTAGACACACGCTAGTGTGTCGCCGCCAAGTAATAGTAGATCGTCCGATTGTAGACATCCGATTGTTAAAAACTGATTGTTGATGAAAAAAGGCGGCTGCACTAGCAGACTATGACTTTTAACTGAAACCAACTTATACCTGATTTTTATATTGGTGTAAATTCCCCATGCGGTAGAAAATTTTGCAAATCGTTTGAATCAGGTGTCTTGGGTCCAGTAACGAAGAAAACGTCAACACGAAAATGTGGGAACGTGTCCTTCATGGAGAAAAAGTGTCCTCAATAACGTTAATTTGTGTTACTGGTAACTAGTAACTAGTCCGCAGGTTCCCATGTTAATTCTCATAGGGTATAACGACACGTCTACAGCTGATTAGGGAAAGTTGCCACATCTAAATTTCGGCAGACAGGTATAGCGTCATAGGGGGAAGTGCCTTTTTCTAAAATGGGGGTTGCAGCTAGAAGCACGTGGCCCTGAAGTGGCTCGTAAGTGCAAAATTATTGTTGTAACCATTGTTTGTATTGTCACCCAACAGCAATTATAACATGCTTAAGTGTTACACGCTTATCGTTTCAGTATCTAATTGTCAGAATTCATTGTTGTTGCAAATAGGTGGCCGGGGCCTCAATAAAATATGAGAAAATTGGAGAACAGTTCACTAAGAAACGGAGTATGTTTTATCGCAAAGGTTTGGTCGGTTTTTTGTTACGGTACACGAATCAAAACTAATTATCTGCCCCACGACAATGAAAGGGACAATTATGTGTTCATGAACACTATGGTAACTAAGTGATTGAATGATTAACGTTAACCGAGGTGGGGCCAAGTGAGAAGGGATGCGCTGATTGAGTAAACGAAGCGAACGAAAATCAGCGTCACGCCGTGTCAATTTTGCTGACGTAACGGCTAATTTGGCAATGGCAAAGATGAAAATTATACTTGAGAAAATTTATAGACATAAAATTCCTCCAGACAGAAAAGGTAGAGGGGATGATTAAACCGTCTGATCCTTCGTTCGTTCACAGGCCTATGAAAACTGTGATATCCACCCAAAACCAAAACTGGTATAAGAGAAGCCGCCAAGTTTCAAAAAAGGGTCGGCCTTTCAAAGTAGTGATATCATTCAATCAGGGAAAGGCCACCAAGGTTAGTTCTGTTAGCCAAGTTAATCGCACCTAATAATACTTTGGGCGTTAAATGAAAACTTGAAGATTGCTACCGCCAGTAGCAATGTTCTAGTTTTCATTTAACGTTCGAACTATTAGTAGGTGCAATTAACTTGGCTAACAGGATTAACCTTGGCGGCCTTTTCCTGGTTGAATGATATACTACTTGGAAAGGCCGACCCTTTTTTGAAACTCGGCGGCTTCTCTTATACCAGTTTTGGTTTTGGGTGGTTATAATTAAACACACCACAAAATTTGTTCAAAAAAATACATCGACATCCTGACCTCATGGCAATCTCTCAACTTAAAAAGTAAAAAATCAATAAGCAGTCGTGGCAATTCCACGTCAAGTCGGATTTCTAACAATACATGAATAACTAGAATATTCAAGTAAATAGTTATAGTTATTTTTAATTCTCGCATTAGACTGTAAACTGAAACTATTCATTTAAGCCATGCCCCCTTTTTATTGGCTGAAAGCTGTTTGTTGGAAAAACTTTATTCATCCCCCCTAAGAGAACGTTGCTGGTGAATAAACAAACAAGTAAACTTACAGCTTTTTTTACGTTAGTTTCGTCTTTTTTTTTTGCTTTCGTCCACTGTTGTGTTTGTACAGACTACAACCAGGAGTGGTTAACGCTCGTTAAACCCTTTGAAACCCTTTGACTACAACAATGGACGAAAGTAAAATGATAGTGGACGAAACCAAAAAAAAAAAAAAAAGGACGAAACCAACGTAAAAAAGCTGTAGGCTATTATAAATAACAAGTAAAAACGACAAAAACGTTTAGCTTCAACGTGTTGTCATTTCATGCTGTTTTCCTCAGAAAACTACGTGTAGTGGTCATCAGACCACGGTAAGAAACCTACATCGCAGCGAGAATTCATTTACAGAATTTGCGACGGTTCATCATGATAGCCATCAAATACCAACATTTAGAAATTACTCCGCCATTTTCTACTACAGGAGAAATTATTTTCTTATTGTCACAAATGACGCTGCCACGCCAAGGGCTTCATGCATCGAACCCACTATACGCTCATCTTCCTGTGCTTCATTGCCATGGTTAGGGCACGTTCACGCAACCACTCGCTTTTGCATTCTCGCAGCTAGAACTCAATCGCGATGGCAAAGGTGACATTGCCATGGTAACAACGCTAAGTGGATCAGCTAAATCCGACATCGTTTGAGTAAATACTTGCAGTCTTATAATCCGTGCCAATAATATAAAGAATTCCTCATGACGAAACAATTTTCCCAAACGCTTCTGAACTCACGTTATCTGCCGTTTTCGTTGCGAGGCGGCAGACATAAAACCGCCGCCATGTTGGAATTTGAGGTAATTTCTAGCTTCTAGCTGCGAGAATGCAAAAGCGAGTGGTTGCATAAACGTGCCCTTACTCATTGTAGACAGTTCGAAAGGCGAGAAATATGCACTAAGTTTAGCATTAACAAAACAAGGCCAGTCAGTGATTAACGCTCTATAAATGTATCCTACTGCTGCTTGGTGCAAGCCTACGGAAGCTCTATATGAAGCCATTGTTTCATACTAGAAAAAGAAACATGTTTAGGTTTAGGTTTATTTTACAGGACGTAAGCCTTCACAGGCCATCTGTCCTATCACATATTACACCTGTTACACACATTTATTCACATTACAGAGCTCCAATGTTACGCACCAATTGAACAAACGAACCAATGCAGCTTAAAATAACCCACTGACACTGTCAATGGGCTTTAAGTCCTTTTTCACTTAACCAAGCCACCAACACAGTAGATGAAGTTATACTGTAAAAGGTGTACTGTAAATAAACATATGTATATCAAATGACATAAATAAACCTCAGAAGCCTTCGCACATCCATGTTGTGCTCCTTCAAAACTGCCACATCTCCACATTAAAACTGTGACCAGGTTGGGAGATTTTGAATGTGGAGATAGTGGCATTGAACATGTGCACGTAGAAGCATGAAAGTTTATGATTTATTTTCATTACAGTATGTCAGTTCGACAATGGCGTTCGGCAGCGATGCGGTTAAGACTTTCGCTGTTTAACCAGTGGCGACGCCACGAGGGCAATAAAGCGAAAGTCTTACAGCATTGTTGTCGAACGACATCGTCTTAACATATTTGTACATCGCCGAGTTGAATCGTTAGTAAATGAGCCGTTGTTGCAATGAAGTGACAATCTTAGCTCATTGTTGCCGAACCATCGTCGAACATATTGTGTAACAACGATATGAGTATTTATATTGTAACCGAGCCATTGCTGTGAGAGTTATAACGACCATTGCTGGAGGGAATATTCTTTGCTACAACTCCGTTCGTAAAACTCAGTAACGGCAATAAATGCCTTATTTGTTTATTTTAATCAAATTCAACTTTTACCTTCATGTCTTTCTTCAGCTGGAATAAGTGCATTATTTGCTTATTTTTATCATATTCGACTGTTAACTATACGGGTCTTGAAGGATGGGGAACACTGTTCTGCCCCCCCCCCCCCAACTGGGGGCGCCACTGAAAGCCACTATTTTGGATGCAAAAGATGGTGAAATGAAAATTGTTTTGTAGTTTTTTTTTAAAACGCCTATAAACCTAATTCTGTTCGAAAATGGAAGACTCCTAAATTTCACTGCGCAAACCAGTACAAAATAAAATGTATTTTGCATTGACGTTAATTATTGCAAACGTTAATTATTTTTTTAATGAATAATTGTTACTTTAAAAGGTGAAATAGTTTCATACTGCTCTGTAGAAACAATTTGGGATACGTAAACATTGATACAGGTGGAATTTTGACTTACCCAACTAAGAACCAGACTCCTTCGTTTTCTTATACTTCCGTAAGTAAGAATTCAACCCCAAGTTGTGGTTCAACCATGAATGAGTTGTACAAACTCAGCCTCCCTTGCCCTCCACATTCATTCTAAGCCGCCACCTTTCAAATAATTAAATACAGATGCAAACCTTTTTACGTTGCAAACCTTTTTACGTCAGTCTGGCTCAGCGGTAGGACCTTGGCCATTGATTTCAAAGGTCCCGGGTTCTACTCCCCGCTCAGGCAGTCTGACATATAAGTCCAAAAGGCAACGTAAATAGGTTTGCATATGTATTTAGTTACTTCTTGTGAACCTTTGGCTTTGCCGTCTTTAATTTCTAATAACTAGTTTACTAACCAAATCAACACTCCCTATACCGACCAATTTCGCCAACTCAAGACGCAATGAGTTGTACTTTCACGTTAAGCTAGATTACAACACGTCCCAGCAAACGCACGACGAAAAAGTTCAGACATCCAGAAGGCCAACCTATTTCGTATTTAAATATTATGTATTAAAAAAATATAAAGATACAAAACAAAAACTAGCAATCGCTGACACTATTCTGCAGCGTTTGCAAAATCTACCGCGTCGGAAGAAGGTGGATATTGAAAGTGGCAGTTTTTAACAGGTGGCTGGGTTGGGGACCCCTTAAAGATTGGGGGGGGGAGGGGGGCTACGCGCGTCCGTGTTGTCTGCTTTTAGTTAGGGCCGGTTCTGGAATATGCTACAACGGGGTTTGTTGACTGCTCGACAGAAAATGTGGGACGTTTGAGCGGTTGACTAAAATTAATAAATTGAGTTAATTCGCAAAATTAAGGAAAATTAGTTTAAAATTATAAGATTTACTCGTTTAATAACAAACAGCTGCGTCCTCAAAAATCAGGTATCAGAGAAAGCTTATGAATTTTATAATTTTGTTAATGAACCCTAATCGCATCTCCTGTTTTCGTTAGTCAAAGTTATTAATGAAGCCACGTAGGCTAATTATTATGCATGGACATTTTTCGGTTTTCTTAGCGGCTGCTTTCATTCGAGCAGGAATTAATTTAAAAATATTGTTTATTATTTCTTATTTATTTTTTTATTTTTTTTAAATTCAGAAATACGTCCAATCAGAAGGCAGCGAGGTAGAAATCATTCCCGGAGAAGTTGACGATGCGAACGCAGTAATTTAATGAGCTGGCCGCAAACAGGCACGCGCATAAAATGAGTAATGAATGCCACGTAAAAACTCTAACGATGATTTGAACGGTAAATCACGGTGGCTGGCTGGCTTCGATTTTGACGGCATCGGGAAATGCTTTTCCCATTCCAACGGCAAAGAAAAAAGGGAAAGAAATAAAGAACGAAAAAAAAAAGAGAAAAATGAATTCGTCTGAGATTTGAAAGGTTTGTGAGAGAAATGGAAAAAAGGTCGTCTTTTAATGCGGAAATCTATGTTTCGGCAACACGAAAAAAAAATAACATCATTAGAAATGATTTGCATTCAATCTAGATCTTGCAAAAAAATTATTAAAAAAAATAAGACGAACGATCATGCGAAGGTTTTTGAACGTAAAAAGGATCTCGTCGTCGATAATGCAAACGATACGACTAAAATGTTAAGACTTAACGTTTCCGAGAGCTCAGAGCTTGACAACCGAGCCCATTTTGGTTTCGCTTGAGAGTTTTTTGCAAACGAAGATTTAACTGCCTTTTTTTTAAATATTTGGTCGACGATCGTTACTGGAAAAACGTAATACGTCAATACGACTACGACCAGGGTCGGATTGGGAGGGGCCGGGCGTCCCCGAGAATGTAATATGATGGACTCAGGCTGCCTCGCGGGCTGGAGAGGGGGGCGCCGGCCCCCGCCACAAGCTAGTGTTTTTTAAGAAACCTGTGTGAAATTGAAGCGTTTTCATCATGCAACTTAAGCGATGCCATTGTCATAGGAATTTATCTGAATTTTTTTTAAACAACGCAGAAGGGTCCCATGTAAGCTAGTGCATTCGAAAGAAATCAGCATAATTCAACCATCGTTTTCTTAAAACTTAAGAGATGCAAGTTTAATACAAAAAAATTCTTTGAAACAATGGCATTGTGTAGTGGGGGGGGGGGGGTTCCGGGGCAGAGCCCTGTAAGTTAGCGTATTTTAAAGAAATCAGCGAGAATTTCAAACGTTTTCCAGCAATTTAGAGACGCAATTTTCAGTAGAAATTCATCACAAATTGTTCAACATTTTCTTTTAAACAAGGGTCCCCCTGTAGTGGGGGGGCGCCTCCCCGGGGATACCAGAGTTCCAGGGCGGCCCAATCCGACACTGACTAGGACGGCACTAAGTGAAAACCCTTGAGAAACCAAAACGCCACATAACTAACAAAGCCCACAACAGGTCGAATTTGATAAAAGACAATACAACGCTAAACTCGGTCGACATTGAATAAGCGTATTAAAATAGCCAATAACCTTCGCAAGTCATACAGTAAAACACACAACGTTTCAATTCAATTCAGAATCGCTTTCAAGTGCAAAAAACGGGTATTTATTTTTTGACCACCCGAAAATGACTACCTTTTTTTTAAAGAGAAGTTGTTTTTTTCCCCCTTTTGTGTTTGAAAATGATTCTGAATTGAACTGAGTCGAAACTTTACGTTTTATTGTATGACTTGCACGCTTCCATGGGTATTTTACTACACATACACATAAACACTTGTGGCATGCAAAACAGGGTGGGGTAAAGTTCCCTGATGGTTAGCACGGCTGTCTCATGTGCAAGAGGTCCCTGGTTCGAGCCTGACCTCAGCCACTCCTGGCATTTCCGGTAAGAGAACGGCCGTGCGATGCCTCGTGCTCATTTCCATTTCGGCATGTAAAAGATACTCATTACCTAGCAAAATTGTCCCTCTTGCCTTCTGGCACCACGTCTATGGCTGAGAGCACGACACATTTCCAATCGCATCCACCCATCCAATGTCGCGTTACTCTAAAGGCTGGTTGTATATCCTTGTATGTTAAAGACGCATTTTCTCCAACAGATCGTACGAATCCACTTTGGCGTCATCTAACGGCAGTGATATTGTTAACCTTTACAGCTTGCTCCGTGGACGACGACGTACCAAATTTTCGATTGCTTCGCTGACGGATACGTACCAAATTTTCACTCAATAATAAGGAGGCACGTGGCTGTGCATTCCTACGCTTGACGCAAGCAAGCGCTAGATAGCTCTAGATGTTGACAGATTATGGCCTTCATTCGGTGACAGTGCCACTTTAAGCTGACTTCTAACAGTGCTAGTCTTGAAACCCACTGAGCTTAAAGTACATACTTAAGTGCCAATTCAGTAGTCTGAGAATCCCCTTAAAACTGGCAAGCCCTTAAGGTTGAATATCTTCCAAGTGTGCTGTGGAATACCCTTAAGTACCAAGTTGGTAGTGCAGTGAAGCTCTGAGGGAAGATCCAGGATAAGCAAGAGCTCTGAGATCGTCGAGGCCGAATTGGTTCCCATACAGAAACACTATCCTGAATAACATTTCAGGCTTTGTTACAGGAAGCTGAAACAATTTTCCTCATTGGCATATCACTATTACTGGAAAGTTACATCCTGCGTATAAATTCGATTCAAACAATGTAGCAATTACTAATTGCAGCAAATTACTTAGCTACAGGAAGCATCCAACAAATTGTAGGTGATGTGGGGTTATCCCAGAAAACCGCTTCGCGTTGTGTAGCAAGGGTCGCCAGGATCATTGCTGCTTTATGGGAACGGAACGTTCAATTCGCCGTGGGCAACAAACTCACAGCATTGCAATAGAGATTATGTAACAAGTAAGAGAACTCATATACAGAGCAAGTTTTCCAGATGTCGCAAGTGTCGGATGCTTTCACACACATTGGTATCAGTGCAGCCAGTGCAGTGAACATACAGGTATTTCGCAACACGAAGGTGACGTTGCCTGGGAATGCACAACGAATATGTACTGAAGACCTCTTTTCACATGTTGAAGCCCGTTATTATGGGACAGCCCATGATAGTTGTATTTTCATACAGTAACGTCTGTGTGCAGACTTTTAAAGTCTGTGGTCATCGTGGCTGAGCGGTGATAGAGCTCAGCCTGGTTGCTGAAGGTTTGCGGATCTGGTCGAACCCCTGGAAAGAGGACCTGGGGTAAGTCCCCGCCAGGACTGCCGGCCAGGGTAGCGTGAGAGGCTACCATGCTCCTTCACGGCTATGGGATCTATTCTGTCCCATTCTGGACAATCTTTCGGCCCCTACGATGATCGGTGTTTTCCGGATCGAATCCCTAGGTTGGTACCTCCCTTTACCAGACAT
>JAHWFP010004727.1:10826-27709 GCA_023313725.1 Lithobius niger | reverse complement strand
ATTACGAACGTGGAGGAGGTCGGTCTCTGTTCTTTTCTGCGTTCACTGTAGGTGTTTGATAGTGTATCTTCTGCTCCGTTATTTCAGAAAACAGATGTTGCAAAAGTCACTCAGTCTAACTTAGCGGATTAAGTGGGGTTAGTGAATCAAATTGGGGTGTGGGTCAAAAATGGCCCAAGGTCTATAATGCAGTGACCCACTCAAATACTGCGAACCGTTGATCCCGTGACCCAATTTACCACTGACCCATCCCACCTCTGATGCTGAGAGAATACTGATGGCTATTTCCGTGCTGAGTATTCACCCTTAACCTGAATGAAGTAATAAACAGTCTGCATTCAAGACTGACCTTGTGAATACCCAAGTTGCACTGATATGAGAAATCAAGTAGGGATGGTAACCGAATTCTTGGTTTTTACTGAAAACCAAAAACCGATTCGGATTTTGTCGATTTTTCGTACGGTGTTCAAAAAATCAAAGATGTGTTTTTTAAATTTTTAAATTATTATCATGTTCTAAGTATAAATGACAGCAAAGCTCGTAGTCGTAAAAAAAAGAAAATAGTGGAGGAAAATGGTGTCACAGTGAGGCTATGGTGAATAACGCTACTGAAAGTGAATGCAGGAGCGAGTTGAAAGCTAGCAATACTACTTGTTACAAATAATAACTATACAAATCGGGTGGGGGCGAGGGTGGCAAAAACCAAAACAGAAACCCTGAGTTTGTAGGCATGTTAAACTGAAACTGGAACCGAAGTCAAAAAATGAAACTGACCCATCCCTAAATGAAAGAAAAGACTATGATTTACGTCGACCACCCTTTTGATTTATAATTTATTTCTTCACCGTAAACCTCCTAAACCCTCAGAATGCTTACACAAACCTTTGGTATGTGGCGCTTATGGTAGCGTAGCATGAAATGCATGTCGGACTCAACACAAATATTTGTCAGGTCCCAAATCACGCTACTCGCTTCCTTTCGCAGGAATAAATGTAGCAGACTTGGTCAATTGCTCTGGACTAGCTTTCCACGGTAGCAATAAAGTGAGCTTTCGAACAGATCTTGTTTTGATTCTCGCTTGGTTTACTGCTTACATCCCAAGACCATGCACAAGTCGCTATGTGCACAGGCTCTCCGTCGTTATGGTCACGATTTTGGCGTTGGGCTCAAATCAGTAACAAATTTGGAGTGCAAGTGTGTATGATGCATGTCAGAACGTAACATGAGTGCTTACTGCTATGTTGGAAAACGTCCCTCAAGCGGATGTTTCTGCCTTAGATTGGTGTGTGGATAGCCAGCCATCACACCTCCCCTTCCCCTCGTCCACTTATAGGCTACGCTTTGCTCACTCATTTCACCAAAAACACATCCCACATTTTTCATTTCAAGTGTTTCATCATAGTCTGTTGCCTTTCTGGCCCTTGCTGCTTGTTCTTCTCCCAAAGCAACACTGGTTGCATGCATCCTGCTTTGCTTATGGGTTTGAATAATTAGTGGTGGACCTCTCTTCTTTCCACCTCCATCTGTGTTTTGGCCAGACGTACTTGGTGTCTTTTTCATGCGCCTTTATGGTTTCCACCCAGCACCTGTCTCAACCAAGTTTTCAGCTTTTCCAGCCATCACTTTCTTGTCTCTACCCTCAGGATGCCAGCTTATACTGTTGCTTTATTCGTTATCACTGTCCATGCTCAAAATTTCTTAGTTTTGGTTTAAAACAGTACAGCCAATGCTGCCCTACGTAATGTTCTCCTCGAATGTTTGTGGTTTGAAAAATGTCGTCCCTAGTTTTTATAAATGCCTTGAAATACTCAAAGAGTTGGTTTGTGTGGGTAAAACATCCACTTCCATTGGTCAGTGTTGACCCCAACTAACGATCAGTTGCGTCGAGCTACTAACTGTATCCCCTATGTCAGTGCTCTACCTGGTCAAGGTACTTTGTTGTGCTCCGGACGGGCTCTCTGCTGCAACGCAGTTTATGTGTCCGTCATGGCTCATACTCGTGCTCTCTTCTCTAGTACATTCCTTTGACCTCGTTGCAGCGTAGTTGGTTTTAAAATGGCCCAATTCCCTTATGTCACTTTCATTAGAGACGCATTACAGACGCTCCGCAAGTTGACTCTACCTGTTTATTATCTAAAAATTCCTTCTAATATCGCCTTGCCTTGCCTGCCGTCTTAGCTGGTGAAAGTAAATCCACAACACCACCTGTTTGAAAAAATGGCAAGTAGTCTACTTAGAATTCGTTTTATATTAGGTACTTAGACAACCTTGTTTCATGTCCTTCGAGTCATCTGACATTATTGGTTTGTTTTTCTCAACATCCTGAATTGTGGTAAAACACTCTTTTGCATGTTTTGATTTCTTCAAACTTCTTTAAATCTGTTTATTCGTAGGTTCTGTTGAATTTAACTTTGCCATGTTCACACTTATGTTGGTCCTTAGTTTGCCTCGCCAGCCGAAAATCACGTTTTTTGCATGGGCACAAATTATAACTTTATGGCAATGGTTCATTGATGTCATGTTCATCATCACAGTCCGTGTTGCTTTTCGCTGTCAGTTGCATTCTCGTTTTTGTTGTCGGGCAATTTCACCGTAAAAAAACTTCTTTTTTACCTGGTTTCAATGGGTTTGCCATCGTTGTATACCCTAACACATGCCAACAATTTCTTTTAGTTTTGTCGACCTGTTTGCTAGCACCTGGACTCACTCACTGAGCGTAGGTTTGTCATCGCGCTTTTTTTGCTCAGCTGGCATTGGTTTTTCAATTGCTGCTTATTCACACAGTTGTTTTCCTGTCTCTTTCTTGGTAGGGTTTGAGGTGCTGAATATTAACAAGTCCGTGTTCTTTACCTGTTTCTTTGTGCTTAAGCACAAACGTCTTCTTAAACGGCTTCTTTATTATGACAAAGAGCCCCTCGTGACGTGGTATGTGGCCCTGCGCTATGCCTTTTGCGCCATTGTTGAGTTGGTGCACTTTCTTTGTAACCAAATCTTCGACTTCAAAAGTGCTTGATGTGCATTTTTGATTGAGGTGCTTGTTCTGGTGTTCATGCGACTCCTTCATATACGCCACTGCTTGCTTGTACATGTCTTGACCATTTTTTTGTGATTTCTTTTTGTACCTTAGCTCCTTCTTCTCATCTTCTGGGTGTTTTGCAGCATTCAAAGTATCAGTTTGTTCCATTCATGAATGGAACAAGTTTCTGCCCATTACAAATACAGCTGGACTGAAACCTGTAGCCTCACTAACCTGGCTTCTAATCACATAGGCAATGCCTTCCATTTACCTGCCCCGTCAATGCACGCAACAAGTGCTTTAATTCCATGTTGGCTCTTTGGACACAATTACTAGAGGGATGGTGAGGGCTGCAATATTCGCTTAGATTCCCAATTGTTGCATAGTTTCCATCCATGCATTGTTAAAGAATTAAGATCCCAAGTCTGTGTAGATGCCAGCCGGCAAGCCCCAGTGTGTCACCCGTCCATTTCAATGCAAAACTAACTTTCCTAGCTTCGCCGATCCGAGCGCAAAAGGTTCAGGAAACAGTGACCGTCTCGTCCACCACTACGAGTGTCCATTTGAATCCTGATTTAGTCAGTGGCAAAGGACCTACGAGATCTACGGAAATTTTACGCCATGAGTAATTTGGAGGTTCCATATTCTGGATAAAACTCATAGGTTTCTTGTTTGGCATGTTCATCAGTTGACAATTTTTGCCAACTACTGTTTCATGTTACTCCTGTAGTCACCATACAGTTTTATGTGCCCAGCCATGTTCCATCAATAATGAGTCATGTGCTGATTCTATACATCAAGATTAGACTTTGTGTAACAAACAATCTTTAAAATGTCGCCTTCAGCCACCCTCTCATACATTGTTTGGAGGATATGACTTGACGAGTAAACCTCGTTAAAAAAAAATAAAGCTTGTCAGCCCTTGGCATAGTTAGATTTGTAGTTTTTTCAAGTGATGGCTCATCTGATTGCCTATTGCTCATATTTGCAATCTATTCCAAGATGTCTTTGTCTTGCTGTTGGGCCTCACAAAATTCCACATTCGTAAGAAAGTTTGCTGGTTGGTCTGTCGCATTTATCTCCAGTTCATATTGTATCTCTGCATTGGCCTGCTCTATTTTATGCATTATTGAGATTGCATCCAGTGCTTCATGCAAAGTACCTACCTTGGACTTCATAAGATAATTATATCCTAGAAGTTCGAAAATCCATCTTGCTAAATTATCTGCAGGTTGTTTTAGTGACTAAATTATTGGACAGAGCGGAGGAGTGAGTGAAAATGGCAAACTTAAGTCTTTTCCAAATAATTATGGCTTAAACGTTTTAAGACCAAACATCACAGAACACATTTCTTTTTGGCTTAGGTTACCCCCCCCCCCCCTCTACAAAATAAACAGGAGCTAGTCCTTTGCCTTCTTGCTCCTGAACTAAGATGGCTGCCAAACTAGAAGAACTGCTGTCTGTGTCAGTTTAAAGGGTTTTTACATGTCTGGAGGACATAGGGTTGCGGCTCAATTAGCCTCTCATTCAAACTTCGTAATGTCTGCAAACAGGGGGGTGTCCAATTTCACTGTTGTTCTTCATAAGCAAGGCATTCTGCTGTCTCATGGAACACTGGAATATAAGATCAGAAAAACCAAACATGTGTCTTAAGCTCTTTGATGTTTTTGAGTTCTGGAAAGTTCTGAATCACTTCCACTCTGGTTGGATTTTGTTGAATTTTTCCAGGCGTGATGGTGTGCCCCAAACTGACACCTTCCTCGCACAAAACTGTGTTTTTTTTTATCCAGCTGTCAAGTTAGCATATTGAAATTTATGCTAACTTGACAGCTGGATAAAGAAAACACAGTTTTGTGCAAGGATTGTCTGAATAAATCATTACGTGGTAAAAAGTTAGTCAACTAGTACGATGTCCATCAAGCCGGCGAATGATGTTGGTGCACCATTTAGCTCGAACCTCTTGATGGATGACAAAGCTGCCCCGATGTGTTCAAAAGGAGCATAGTACATCACTCTTTCTTTTTTCGTAGGTAACGTGTTAAAAAATAAAGCTTGTTAACCCTTGGCATAGTTAGATTTGTAGTCTCTTCAAATGATGGATCATCTGATTGCCTATTGCTCATACTTGCAATATATTTTCTATAACTGAGAAATACTTGGCACCTCCCAACATGCCTAAAACTTTCTCAGCATTAGTAGTTGGGCAATTTGTCCTGCTGACAATTAGGATTCAGAGGCCTAAAATCGAGGCATTTCCTCTTGTTATTTTTGGGGCATCAGGTTTTGGTGCCAGAACAGGGACACTGCTTTACTCACTGAAGTTCCTTTCAATGATCCCTCTGAAATAAATTCGTCAAATTGTTCATTAATAATTGCTCTTATAGCATGATTTACAGGTCTGAACAATACTCTAACTGGTTTAGTATCAGGTTTAAATTTAGTCTTATGCTTATGAACATGTGTTTTGCCTATTTAAGACGTAAAAACAGCTGGAAATTTCCTGAGAACCTTCCTCAGTCTCTTCTTCAGTTGCTCTGCGCATTGAGCCTACTTTATGTGGCCTTCAATGACCTCCCAATCTTTCGGCACTTGTTAGACTTCTTTGTCCCCTTTTCTACAGTCAAATGGTGGAAATCTATCTTCTGGGTCTATAAATAGCATGAGTTTTTCTTCATTACCCATTTTCTGACCCATATTTCGAATGTCAACAATCATTCCGGTTTTATGCAGGAAAGATCTTCCTTGCAATAACTTGCCGGCTTCATCATTTAACACAGAGAAAGTGTGCATCACGAAGTGATTCTTACCCCAATGAATCCTCCCACTCATGTACCCTTCGCCACTGATATGAGCTGAAACCAGCAAGAACCCTATTTTAAAGTTTTTATGCAAATGATGCCCTTTGCTAATTACATAATCAGATATTTCTTTGCTAATGATGATTTACTTAATTCCTGTGTCCACAAGCGATGGGTAGATCCACTTCTCTAGCTTGTTTGGCAGGTGTGGCGTCATACCTATCCTAGTTTCTTTGTCAGGACAAACCTTCATCTAAGTTGTATGCACAAACAATCTTCACACTGAACGTTTTCCCAATCCATCACGTTTTCGCCAGTCTTTACTCGTAATCTTGACTGCTTTATTCTGTGCGGTGAATTAATGAGTCAAATCATTAATCATTTTTTTGGGAATATTTTCCTTACGTTGTACTCTGTACTGACCCGCCCTACCACTTACAAAACATTCACCACATCCATCCTATTTTCTTTGGTTTAGTTTCACCAGCTTGTTCACTTTGTGACGCTTTAGTTGCATCTTTCTGCTGCTGCTGACAACTTTTTGGTTGTTGTTCGGTTTAGAAGAGTGTTTTCCAGCTTGAAGTCTGGATCCGATCCTTGAATGAAACACTTTGGTGTTGTGTAGACAGGCTGCTGTTTTGTTGCACTGTTCATCTGATTGTAGTCATGCTGACTGTTGCAGTTTTTGACACTAGTGGCGCGTTTGGTGGCTCTATGCCAATGCTGCGTCAACACTTTTTTCTGGTTCTGGTAGTAGGTTTGATGCCTTGTTTTCTCTGAATCTATTACCTTTGGAGGCAAGCTCCTTTCATGTTTCATATTTATTGTCTTGTAAATAATGCAAATAGTCGGGATATACCTGTTGTATTTTGACCTATTCAGATGCTTGCGGGTCCAAATGCTGGTAATAAGCTGGGTATAAACGAGAAGTTGTTTCATCTCTGTGCATAAATCTTGACTATCTAGTTCACATCTAATTGCCGAGTGTAATTAGGAGGTTCATATTCCTTTCTAAAAAATTCTTTAAAAATTATAAAGTTGGAAAAAGGTTTGTTGAAGGTAAACCAAGTTTCAACTTCTCCTACCAAAGCTGAAGGCAAAATTGTCTCTAGAACGTAAGTATCCTACGGTTAAAATGCATGCTTGTATTCAATAAGTGCATTTAAAAATTCTTGCAGAGTTTGTGTAGTCAATATGCCCCGAAAATTTGGGTGTTTGTCGTTTCGGCAATTTAAAAGTTGGAGCAAAATGCTACATTGTAGGACTTGCAGCTGAGATGGACTGAATATCAGTCACCACATCCATTTGTTGTGGCGACCTGTCCTGAACAAAGTCAGTGTCCTGTCTTGGCACTCCCACTTCGTAATCCTCTTCACGGCGAGCCTTCGTTGCGTTGGCTGACGTAATCCGCAATCCTCTCGGTAATCCCACCATGAGAAACCTCTTCCATAATATGCCATTGCAAGTCCGTCAGCAGGCATACAGTGGTAACCCCCATCTTCCAACAGTGGCTTCATCCCACGACTGGTAGGCACACATCCTGGTGTGGAAGTGGTTAGTTATTTTGCCTTCTTGCATAGGCATAAATCCTGGTGTGGAAGGGGTTAAATAAATTGCTAACATTATGTTTAGGGTGGCTTGGGATGGCAGAACGGGAGAGCGAGGAATGGAAGGAAATGTAGCTGAGGAAATACAACATCGTAGAGATATTCAAAGGTCTTTATTAGCGTAGACCAGAAAACAAAATAGGAGCTTAGTAAGTTACTGGAATGTGGAGGGAGGGGGGGATGTGGTAGTAATTCAAGGGTCAGGGGTGAAGGGTGGAGAGAACTAAATTCACCCGCCTTTAGATGGTCTGTCGTATAATGCCTAATAAAACTCTTTGTATTGAAATAATTCAAGAACTTGTAGCTTGACTTAAGACTACTATTACTCGTATTTTCAGGTTACAACAAACAGTGAAGAGGACATTAACTTGAACCCTTCTAGTGATGGAATGACTGACAGTGCCGCCGGGCCAAGTGACGTACCACAGTTTTGCAAACAGCGACAGAAGAAAAAGAAAGCCCTGGAAGACGATCTGTTGCATGAAGCTTTGAAATGTATGAGGCGCCAAAATACTCCTGAAACAAAAAAAGAACCTGAAGACGACGAGTGTTCTTTGTTTGGTAAACTTGTAGCAACGTCACTGCGTAAACTCAATGAAGTCAGTCGAGCGGGTGCCGAAATGGAAATTCGTGCAACACTCTTTAGGCATATGTTTGAAAATCCGCCGTCTACGCTCTCCTCCTACCAAACCAGTGCACCTCGCACCCAAAATAATCTTCTCCATCCTAATCAAAACAGACAACAGCCCCAACCTGCAAGCTGGAGTCAACCACACCAACATGACTTTTACATTGTTTCTTCCCAGACTGTTGGGTCAAATTCGTCTCCAGTTACGTCACCGGAAATAGACTAAGCTAAAGGAAGAGAAAAAAACTGTTTGAAAGTAGTAAGTAGTACCATTACACATGCTTACTTCATGTTCCCGGGTCACAGAGTTTGTACCTTGAGGCGCCGGCCCAGTATGTTGAAGAGGATTGTCCCCAATATAAAGTTAAAAAATGAATAAATCCTTTTATTTCTTTTAATTTCACTTTTTTTCAGATCTTTGCTGAACTTCGTTTAATTCATCCATATCTCATAAAAAGTACCATGGTGTTTTCCGTTAAAACTGAGACATTTTATGAATTAAGAATGACGTAAGGAACGAAGGATGAGGTGATGGGGGAGGGTGGGAGACACTAATGATGCGTACGAACAAAAAATTCTGATGATGCAAGACGCACAGTAGCCAGGATTTGCCCCACGTTTGGGAGGAGACACGCTATGGCGATGGGGATTAACTTACATCATCATGTTGTGGAGAATGGGAAGTGATGGAGTTTTAGACGGCTGGGCAGGTGGACATGTTCATTGTAAACGGGATCAGTTTTCGCAAGCAGTCCTATGACCTAAAAACCCTTAAACAAAACCAGTGGTATCCTGTACATTTGTGACACCACTGCATGTAAATAGATTTTTGCTACCTGGTCTCAACGTGTTGTTTTTGAATTTAGAAGTAAAAGTTGTAAAACAGCTTCTCAACCACCGTGTGTTGACTTCACCGCACTGCACAGAACAGGTAGAGTGAGACCCAAGGTCATCCTCGGGTAGGCTCAAATGCAGAACAAAACAACTTTTTAGGAATGGTGCCGCGAACCGACTTGATTGATTGATTCCAATTCTTGATTATTCCTCACACAGGCGTTCGGATGAATTCTTTCGGACATGTGCTGAGTGAACAGTTTCGACCAGATTTTTATTTCATTTCTTAGGGCCCTCATTGGCTAAGAGTCCGTTGGTACTGGCCCACCTGCCACAATCTAGAAGGTATTTCAGAATTGGAATCAAGTCGGTTTGTACGTGCCACTTCATGTATCTTTCCGCTATGCTCCCCATGTATGTGTACTTCATAATGATGCTTTCAACTGGGACTCTTTCTTTGAGTGAATGCACATCCCTTGCACCAGTTCGTGATTCTCATCGTGGAATATACTCTAGCTCGGTCCTCTTCCCATCTTCTGAAATATTTACGTTTATTATGATTGTGACAATAGTGCTGCTAGCTTATATGTTTTACGTGGCATTGTTATTATCATGAGTGGATTGATTATTTGGGTGAGCTTTTCATTGGTCTGTAGAGCCCTTCTGTATAGACAAGTTAGGGGCAAAATCTTAATTCACAGATGGCGTCTGGGGAGTGCAATCAGTTCTACATGTGACAACTGCGCCCCCATGGCTTAAAGAGCATTACTTCCATTTTGACATGCATGTTTTACTTTTGGATCACTTACACAATAACTAACACAAGAATTGCAGTAGGAATACGTTACGTACGTCCGATACAACCATTTAATTACTGCATTACCAAAACACGATACGGAGACCGTCATTATTTTGCTGGAAGTCGCAGAAATTAATACCGACAGACGGTGCTTATCGGTTTCGACTCGCAGCTGATTGAAATAGCTGTTTTGGCTTTGAGTAGCTCAAGCGTCTGATGGCCTTAGCTGTAACGCTTGAGCTACTCACAGCCAACACAGCTATCTCAGTCAGCTGCGAGTCTAAATCGATCTGTCGGCATTAATTTCTGCGCATTCCAGCAAAGGTATCTCAATCGACAACAGCCTGCCCCACTAACCATCAGTAATGTTGTAGCCAGGCTTAGAATGAGGGGTACGTTTGCTCAACGGGATCGTATAGTTGGCAATGAAGAGCGAACACAGATGGTCCTGGCTCTTGTGGCTGTCAATCCACACATAAGTAGCAGAGTTATTGGTGGACAACTAGGGATAAGCCACAGCGCAGTACTTCGAATTCTGCATAGGTATAGGTATCACTAGTACCGCATTCATCTGCATCAAGCCCTGACTGAGGACGACCTGTTTCGGAGACAGGACTTTTGCCTGGTTATGCAATGGTTGATGAATGACACACCAACTTTTGTAGAACATGTGCTGTGCAAACCTTTCATAGAGATGGCTCAGTGAATAGGCACAACATGCATTATGGGTCCAATCAAAATCCACATCGGTTACGTCAGACCTACTTCCAAGTTCGGTTTAAAACCAATAATTGGGCAGGCATGATTGGGGACAGGGTCATTGGACCAATCTTTTTTGATGGAACCCTTAATGAGCATAGGTATTTGCAGTTCCTGCAAACGGAACTGTTGAATGCCCTTTATGATTTGCCACTAGCGGTGAGGATGAACATGTGGTTCCAACAGGATGGAGCACCACCCCACTATCGTCTACCTGTTCGACAGTGGTTAAATGATCAGTTCCCCAACCACTGGATTGGTAGGGGTGGACCAGTTCCATGGCCAGCGAGGTCACCCGATCTTTCTCCGTTGGACTACTTCCTTTGGAGTTTCATTAAGAATGAGGTCTATTAAACAGAACCTTTGTCGCTCGATGACCTTAATGCTGGATTCGAGCAGCAATTGCAGACATCACGCCTGACATGCTACGAAACGTTCGTGCATCATTCGTTAGCAGGTGTGAAGAGTGCCTTGCACAAGAAGGTGGGCATATCGAGCATCTGCGTTAGACATTACAAAGGGTCCATTTTGATCTATGTAGCATTGCTATGTTAGGGCTATTAGTTTTAGGCCTATTGACTATTATAGGCCACATATATCCAAAGATACAGTGTAAGCTGTCTGACACAGTATTATCCTGTGTGACTTTAATTAAAGATCTGGGTGTCTGGTTTTCCCAGGGTTTGAAATCGACAACCCACTGTAGAAAGATTGTCGCAAACGCTTTCGTCCGTTTGGCTATTGTAAGATGATGTTTTACTTCTGCAAGTGTAGCAGTTCACGTGTGGGCTTTTAAGGTCTTCGTGAGTCCACTTTTGGAATACGAAAGCCTGGCCTGGTCGCCGTATCTGCTGCAGGACATTGACCTCCCGGAATCAGTCCAGCGTGGTTTTAAACGTGGGGTGTTGGGATTTCGGGATCTTATCCGCGGAGATCATCTGAGGACGGTGGGTCTATCGAGCCACTTGAGGTTCGGAGGCTGAAATCAGACTTAATACTCACCGATAAGATTGTTCACAGACTTTTTCGGTAGACTTGCCTATTTTTGAGTTCAGTACTTACAATTCAACTCGTGGTCATCCATTCAGGCTGTGAGTGCAGACATCGAGACTTGAATGTAGACCCGATTTTTTCGCCATGAGGGTGGTTGCACCTTGGAACTCACTTCCTGATGTTGTGGTTTGTGCAGTCTCAGGGGGAGCCTTTAAACTAGCCCTTGACAAAGTCCCTCTTTTACAGTCGTGAAGAGACAAGACGAAATTTAATTATGTTGGTGCAGTGTAAGTTGGCTTATTGCCCTTCTGTGTTCCAAGCCATCTCTCTATGATGGTTAAAGTGTATATTATTAAAAATGTCTAGTTCCAATTGAATAAGTTTCAATTATGCTGTGTGGTGAAATCTGACTGCGAAGGAATCAGACTGAGGAGTATAGTCGCTCAGGGCCATTTCAACAAGTGAAAATTGTTGGCCTTGACGTGTCCAATCAAAGTAATCATGATATTAACTACTGCACCACGCATTTTAGAATACAGGTTTAAACTGGAACGTTAGGAGAACCGCAAACCAATGTCAATGCAAAAAAAAAAAAACATTGGAATCGGAAACTTAGTCATTGGATTTACCACCGATCATACTTAGCCCACGTGCCTGCATGCACCGGTGTATTACAGTGCAGTTTTAACCATTGACTATCAGTGAGGGTATACATGTCGGATTGGGCTACCCAGTGCAACCCCACGTAGCCCAGTACAAGGAAGAAGCCACAAGGATGGTAGAATTCATGGTTTATGCCAGGGTCACGCGGGCTGTCCTTGTGAACATGTTAGTCAGTGGTTCCAGAATGCCCTAGGTTAGGCTGTAGCAGAGGAGTGGCATAGTTTCAAGAAAGTTGTTGCCTGTTAGGGACTAGCGCCCAGATTGAAGCCTAAATAAAAGGGGCTGCAGGTCCTTTTATACCAAGAGCAGTTGCCAGCTCCAACCACAGGTGGAGCAAAGTCCTCCCTGTAGTATATCCTGGTATCCCATCTCCGTCAACAGCTACCCCTAGTGGCAAATAAGGCCTGAGACACCTTCACTGATCTACAAGGGCACTCTCATCCATGAAAGTACTGAAATACAATTTTAATAATAAAGGATACATGGAATACATAATAATGAGCCATAGCATGAAGGGAATTGGGCCAACTAGGGCCTTAGCTTAGGATACAAAGGTCAAATATAGAAGGCAGTGGAAACTGTCGTTGCACTGGGATTGGCGGGGATGGGATAGGCGGGGTACAAACTGCAGGCGGCTCTTGTTTTTTTTTTTTAAATGTATTGTTTTAAAAGTTTAAAAAATGCATCTTTAAGTTGTAAGATAACGTTTCAAATTCATGCCGATTTCTTAATGATATGATACCGATACGGCCCTTCACAGGCTCCCTAGCTGAGTTCTTGATTACACTAATGTTTAATTAAACGAAGCAAGCAGTCTGCATTAAAGACTGGCCTTGTGAGGATACACATTGCACTAGTCTGAGAAAGAACGAAAGAAAGAAAAGACAACTGCCCCGACTGGGACTCGAACCCAGGACTTACCGTTTACTAGCCGGGCGCCCGAAATCCCAACCCGCCCGAAATTCAAATTGTGGAAAATGTAAGGGAAAGGTGCAGGGATAAAAAAAACTAAAAGTTAAAGGATGAGTAGAGATCCACATGCACAGAGAGAAAGGTGCATCAATAACGTTTTCATGATTCTCTCCACCTAAGCAGCGAGCTACCTTGGCCGCCTTGCCTGGTGGAATGATATCACTACTTTCAAAGGCCAACCCTTATTAGCCAAACATCCAAACAGTAAAGAAAGCGGAGCCCGCTCCATCATGTCGACAACGAAAATGACGACGGCCCTACTTTATTTTACCAAACATAGGATCTTAAAAGTTATCAGTTTGAGTTTGAATAACTAGTAGTTATTCAAAATAATTATTACTCTTCCAAGTATAAACACAAGGATGTACAGCCAAAATTAACTTTCGTAGAAAGTCTTCGATAAAGTTTAAGCTGCCAAGACTGTACATTAAGTATGGTAAACTAAGTTTGAATACAACGATATTTAACAGTATGCCTTTTTAATTTTTCAAGTTTCAATCAAATGAAGGAAAATCTTGAAGGATGGCTTTTATCAACCCAAAGTACTTGAGGAATTTTAGAAATTTTGTATTTTTTAGTATTTTGTTTACCATATTGATTTACTGTGGGTTTTAAGTACTTCATCATGTTTTTATATTGTGTTTATAACGTACGGTAGTCCCATAAAAATACTGAACTGTGGTTCGGGGCTGTTTTTTGTAAAATAAATTGCTGACTGCCGGTATTAAGTTTTAAACATATAGTGTTAGTCCACTGGACTGTAATCACATAAAAAACCAACACTGGTAAAAGGTGCCGCCAAGTTCCGAATAGTTCGGCCCTTCAAAGGAGTGATATCAACACACCAAAACATTCGCCAACTTAATCGCACCGACTAATAGTTCGAAGGTTAAATGAAAACTAGAACATTTCAACTTTCGGTAGCAATGTTCACGTTTTCATTTAACGTCGAAAGTATTATTCGGTGCGATTAAGTTGGCAAATGTTTTGGTGTGTTGATATCACTCCTTTGAAGGGCCGAACCATTCGGAACTTGGCGGCCCCTTTTACCAGTTTTGGTTTTTGATATGATAATTTTTTTTAAATGTTGTATTGTCTTAACTCCACTACCGTACAGATGTGTAAGCAAGTGGTACGTCAACAAGAAATTGGTTTTCAACACTTTGCTACTACCTTTTGCCTAGACGCAGAACCATTCTCAGCTTTAGTCACTTCTTTATAGGGTTTTGGTTTGATTTTAATTTTGTTGTAATTTGTTTTATATCGTTAGTTTTGGTGTGTTGATATGGCTCCTTTGAAGGGCCGAATTACTCTCAACTTGGTGGCCTCTCCACACGTTTTTAGAGTTGGTTTATTTTTCGTGAATTGGACGCGAATACAATTTCTTTGGCAACGTTGTTTAGATTGTGCTACACTAGTGTGTGTCTAGGCACGCACGTCAGTATTCACGTTCTCATTGGCCGAACTTTGGCTGTACAATGAGAGACGATGCCGACAATACTAACAATGGAACAATATTCTCTTACTTACGTGCCGTCCCACGCCATCCCCGTTGCACCCCTAAGCCCCAAACTATAAAAGGTACGCAGTTTGTATCATACTGCAGCCATTCGTCCAATTTCACAGCTGGAAGCCTTCCCGTTATCTCGGTATCGATGAATAATCACCCTGATGGAAATTAACATGGGGATGAGCGGACTAGAATTAGCTAGATAGCTAGTAGCTATAGTTAGTTACACATTTGCAACGTTATTGAGGGTCAGATTTTTATATCGAAAGCAGCTTAGCTGGCATTCCTACACGAGTTATTTTTTGTGAGGTGGGTCATTGCTCTTGATTTCAACACAATTTAAGCTTTTGTACCACATTATTATTTTTATCCAAGTATTTGAAATGTGACCAATTCTGCTTCAGGATATTAGACACTGACGCTATGGCGTCGCGCTACGATGATTTACAATCTCGACAATTGAACTGATGTGATGTTTGTTGTAACGATTGTTGTATAACTTGGCGCGACACACTAGCGTGTGTCTAGATACGTTTTCAGTGACAGACTCGAGTGCATGGCTAATATTTTCAGTTTTCAGTCCGCTAGACCAGGTTTCCCACCAAAATACTGAAACAATTTCCCTGAGTTTTCCATATTTTCCCATAGTGATTGAAGTTAATTTCCAGGTTTTTACCAAAATTTCAGGAAGGGAATTGTTCCACACCTTTTACCAGTTTTACCAAGTTTTTACGGCTCGCTGAGTTCAAAAGAGTAGCCCAATTTAATGAACCTTTACTAAGGTGTTAACACAGACGAACAAGGACACATTTTATTTTACCTCAATGTCATAACAGAATATGTTTAATGCATTTAGGACTAGGCCTAAAATCGTGGCTTTGTTTTCTCCCTGAGTTTTCCAGGTTTTTTTGTGAGAATATACCTTCATATTTTTATAACAACAATTAACCAATGGGAAGCGAGCAAACGGCAGCCACCAGCCAATCACGCCTCCTTAACAACGATTAAACGACCACACGGTATTTTATCAGATTAAACGGTCAGCCTCATCCCTCCATCTTGGTTTTAACGATCGACTCACCTGATACCTTGTTTTCCGCAGTATAACAAACGTTTGCAAGAACTGCATTTGATAGGCCTAAACCAATTTCTAAAAGTATACGACGTACCTGATAGCCAAATGACACATTATTAGAATTTCTGGCGACGTGCGCTTAATCTTTGGTTACCATGGTGACAGAAGATGGGCAGCCCAAGTGCGTGAGGCCGCTCTCATTAGGTTAGGCCTAACGCCACTACAATGCGAAGCTATAGCGTAGAGGTAAAGACAACCCACAGTACGTCAATATTACGCGATACGCCGATACTTGAATTAACCAGAAATAGTACAAAATAAATTAATAATTATTATCGTAAAACTTAGTATTGTTACGGAGCATATTTTATTTTAAATCTAAGAAACAACATTTTCATTAAAACTAAAATACATATGTACTTTGGTTGAAGCGCTCTTACAAGCTACTTCGTCCTATCACGGCGATTACTTTCGGTTTCGGTAAATTTGTGACGGATCGTAAGGGGAGCAAAACTGCTTTATTTATGAAGGCGGCGGTAGAAATACCTACCCCATAAACACTAAACGAACCAGTAACTGCATCTGGCAACAATTTGTACAATTTCATCATTTCGTGCATACAGAAATTTTGCATTCAAGCAAGAAGCCACTGCCGTATTGAATCTAGGAAAAAAATGCCGAGGGAAAAAAACCGCGGAAAAAAAAGCTGATGGAAAAAAAGCCAAGGAAAAAAAGCCAAGGAAAAAAGCTGATGGAAAAAAAGCCGATGGAAAAAAACCGCGGAAAAAAGCTGATAGAAAAAAGGCCGATGGAAAAAAAGGCCTGAAAAAAAAAACTGATGGAAAAAAAAGCCCCGGAAAAAAAAGCCGCGGAAAAAAAAGCTGATGGAAAAAAAGCCGCGGAAAAAAAGCTGATGGAAAAAAAGGTCGATGGAAAAAAAAGCCGTAGAAAAAAAGCCGCGGAAAAAAAGGCCGATGGACAAACAAGCACGAAAAAATCTGGTTGAAAATTTATAAAAAAAAAGTACCTAAATGCACTTAACATGTGTATTAATCATTCATTTGCTGCATGTTGCTCGATCAAGGTCACCTTTGGAATCCCGAAAGGAAAAGAAGTCACTAGTTCCCAAATTCCTTAACTGGGGAGGTGGTGGGGGAAAGGGTCGTCCTCAGTTTGCTCGTGTGTTTAAATGATTCACTTTTTTTTTGCGGTGCAGGGAGGGGGGGGGG
>JAHWFP010004727.1:0-10726 GCA_023313725.1 Lithobius niger | reverse complement strand
CCACTCCCCTCCTATCCAAATTATGGCGGAAACTCGTCATTTCATGATTTATCCTTTAACGATCGAAGGTCGACCGACCAAAGTGAGGACCACCTTTTCCCCCACGGTACACTCCTGTTTCGCCGACTCCGGGTTCGACGAATTTACGAAACGATGTGATCCCGTTTCGCCGACTCTCAAGGTATGTTAGTCACGTTAGCGCACAAACAAGTACGATTCGTTAACCAATGACATTAAATAAGAAAGTAAGACATTTCGATTAGAAAACTTGACATGTTGCTTAATTTAGGTATGCAACATGCGCCCATCATTTGTTAAAAAAGGACACATATTTGATATTTTTTTGAATAGAAGGTTTCAAGGTTAAGTAGATGTGTGTTGTTATGTGTTTGTTAAATACATGAAATTCGCAGTATAGAAGTCAACGAATGATACAATGAAGTTTTATACTACGAACTGTCAAAAATGTTCTTTTCTCCCCTGTCGAGGGATTATTGCGCCTCCCCCCCCCCCCCCCCGGCTGGGGTTGGCTGGCGGCACTACTCTCGACACGAGCACGAGGACACTACATGGCCCTTCTCATCCCGAAGAATTTTTTTTTTAGGGAGTACGAATCCAAAGTGTTATTGTTTTATTCATTCAGGTACATCGTCACAGGAAGAGAAAAAAAGAAGAAACGGAGCATGTTGAAATCGAAGCATATCGTGCAATATGGCAATACATTTTTTCTTTCATTGGTAGCTTCCTGTCAAAATGAGGTTCACCTAAGCTACAAATTGTGCCAAATAATTATTTCTTAAAGTGGTCAAGTCAGTCTATATTTTTAGCTACGTGCGAATGAACTTTTTATTTCTTGCGGTCGGCGAAACGGGAGTATATATCTTTACTGAAATTCGGCGAAACGGGAGTCGGCGAAACGTGGGTGAATCTTCCCCCACAGCCTCCCCAGTTAAGGAATTTGGCAGGAAACTTGTGATTTCTTTTCCTTTCGGGTGGGAATGTAACGAGTGGTTGAGAAAATTTATCGATAAAAAACTACGCTCTCGTGATATTACTACTGAAAAAAAAACTCGGAGAATCGGAGAATTCCTTGAGTTTTCCCTGAGTTTCAACCGAAGTTTAAATTCCCTGAGTTTTCCAAGTTCTCCAGTTTCGTGGGAGCTCTGTACACTCCACGTTTTCAGCACCAAATTCTTCTGTTGTTTACACGATTTGCGCAGCCCTCGTTTTTCCCCATTCCCGTCAAGGTCGTCTTTATAACCCTTTACTGCCCTCCTTTTTTTCCTCCTCTTTCCAAGCACTACTGACCTTGAAACCTACTCTCCTTAACTTATTTTTGCCAAACTCCCACTCCGCTCGTGACCGTGAAAACTACCGCAGGTGGTCTTTCCTTCGACTTGCCGGAGGCTATTTTTCTATTTGTGTCTCATCCTCTTGTCGACATATTGTTCTCCGGTGATCTTTGATAATATGCAAGAAGAAACTGGAGTGAATTTTATTAAGACCTGAAAGGCCCGCCGCAATGAAGAAGCGTTTAATGGCGCTAACTCGCTGAAAATGTGTCTGTCTTCGTAAGGATGTGAGTGATGTGCCGTGTGCCTGAAGGATTTTTGATACGGGCACGAAACTTGTCTTCCATGAAACAAATACGGGCGAATATTGACGGGTCCGTGATGCAGCGTAGGTTGGTCAAGGCCAGTGACGTTTAGGGAAATTAACTGGAGCCCGGATAGGCATGGCCATCGGCCCCCAAAACAGATAGTGAAACTTGGGACTCTTCTGCTCCGGTAGTGAGAAAGGGGGGAGGGGGCTAATTAGTTAGGGGCGCCGGAATTGTATCGACGCGGTTAACGTAACTCCGGAATTTTTTAAAATTCTGACCACTGTGTTGGACCCGGAATTACGGCAATTCCGGATTCGTGATTTGCTTTAAAAGTGTCTGAAATAATCCGGCATTGTGGTAACACGGATTTACCGTAACTCCTGATTTTGTTGATGATTAAATAACGTCCCCGCCTCGCCCGCGCTGCCCCGCTCGCTGCGGCTATACATATAACATCAGAAACCGTGTTACTACAATTCCGGATTGTTTCAGACACTTTTAAAGCAAATTACGATTCCGGAGTTACTGTAATTCCGGGTCCAACACAGGGGTCAGTATTTATGAAAATTCCGGAGTTAAAGTAGCACTATCACCGATTGAAATGCGAACGAAAATACCGTGGCGCCATCTGGCGACATTGATATTGTTAACCTTTATAGCTTGCTCGCAGGCGCACAAGGATGAACCAATTTTCACTCAATAATTAAGGATGTCGTGGCTTGTTTGTTTCGTTAAAAGAAATGCCGTTATGCATTCCTTCGCGTGGTGCAAGCAAACGCTAGATGGCGCTACACAGCGCTAGATGTTGTCAGAATTCGTCCGCTTTCAATCAGTGATAGTGCCACTTTAACGTAACTCCGTGTCGGTACAATTCGCCCCCCCCCTATTAGTTACACCAGTCCGTCTCCACGATGAAGTAACGTGTCGTATCCAAACGACGTCAGTTGTTGGGATTTGTTAAAGTGGGGACTATCACCGATTGAGTGTCTGCAGAATTCGGCAAGATCTAGCGCCGTCTAGTACTATCTAGCGCTTGCTTGCATCAAGCGAAGGCATGCACAACGGCATTTTTTTTTATCGAAACATACAAGCCACGACCTCCTTAGTTATTGAGGGAAAATTTGGCACTTCCTCGTACACCTGGGAGCAAGCTGTAACGGTTAACAATATCACTGCCGCTAGATGGCGCCATGGTATCTTTGTTCGCATTTTAATTGGCGATAGTGCCACTTTAAGACGTGCCGCCGTATTTGGAGGGGAGCCATTGGCTTAAATGGGGGGGGGGGGGGGGCGGGGGGCGGGCGGAAGCAACAACGTGCGAGGGGCGTAAAAATCATAGGAAAAGTCTTGTTTATTCGTTATTTTCGTCGAAACTCTTTTTCCATGGAGCCATTCATTAAGCAAATGCAAGAAAAATATTCGTACAGTAAAGGTAAATTGGTTGCAACAAATTTTCTGTAATACCAAGTTTAAAGGCACATAACTCCCTCCGGTATATTTTAACAGTTTCACTCGATACATTACCGGAAATAGTTTTATATAAACTGATTTACCTTTCATTTGCTGGTCTAAGGTTACGATGCAGATGTCAGTAGTGGCGCGTCAATGTTATTAGGCTTGTTTTAAACGGCTCGGTCCGAGCGGTATTTAACTCCCGCCACATCGCTGGCAAGCCGCGGCCCTGGAGGAAGGATAATTAATCCTTCGCCCATGTTTGCGAATTGGTCGTACGATGTGTCACGATGCAGCGGCCCCGAAATGAGTTTGACTAGTGTCGTAGAGCAATACGCGCTGCGGTCGTTTGAACTATATTTTAGCGTAGGTGACGCAGAGTAAAGCGGCCAGAACGGAGGGATTTATGTGCCTTTAATCAAAATCAGGGGATAGAAATTCTGTGTCACTCATTCAATATGTATAAACCCACTATCAAAATGTTTCAACGAGTTGATCACTCGCCAGTCTCAATAATAAACCCATTTTTTTTTTGTGTGTTTGGTCTTTGAGACTGGTTACATAGCTAAACCATGCGCAATGGCTGTTTGCCGTGACGTCACCATGAGTTAGCCAATGACGAACGAGAACAACGGCTGTTTGGCCGTCTGATTGGACTAGCCCAGTCACGTGATATACACGTCACAGCAAATAGCCACGGCGCATGGTGTAAGTTTGTAGGCCAGTACTGTGGATGCGCTAAAACGTGGTGTTTATACTGCCTAGATTATACTAAGGAAAATTGGAAATTAAGCCAACAGCGAAAATCATACACAAGAAATAACGTAGTTCAGTAAGCCACCTTTATGCACTTACGTTTCGTCGGAGTGGCATGACCCGGATTCGAACCAGCTACCCAGTTCGCCCCCAGATCACTTGCATAGGGCCGCTCTAGATTATACGCATGTGTGTTCGTCCCCTGGTTTTATAATTTTATTTATTTATTATTTTTTTTAAAGAAGTCGAATTGTACGTTTTCTAGCAACAACATCATCACACTTTTCTTGTTTTGTCAACTCTTGTTTTCTCGTATTATTATACCACGCGCCATGGCTGTTTGCTGTGACGTGCATATCACGTGACTGGGCTAGTCCAATCAGACGGCCAAACAGTCGTTGTTCTCGTTCGTCATTGGCTAACTCATGGTGACGTCACAGCAAACAGCCATTGCGCACGGTTTAATTTTCCTCATCATTCTTGTGATGTTACAAGAATTGTCAGTAAATATGTTCAGGTGATATTGTGAGAAATTATGTTACTAATATTATACGGCCAGAAGTGGCGTGTGGCAGGGGATCCCAACCCACTCCACTGAAAAACGTAGCTCCCTAACAAACGTAGTATCAGGTAAGTATTTTAAAACAGGTTCCAAATCTGGAGTCGTACTTATGTATAGCTTCTGGCTGAAGGGGGCGTCAAAATGTGTAATTTCCCCCCCCCCCCCCCTCAAAAAAAAATTATTTTTGCCAGTAGGGAAAGCTATAATCTAACTAGTTAACATACGAAAATAGGTTTAAAAAATTCATGTTAGAACCATGTATTTTTTTTGTAATTATTATAATAACTCGCTTCTAAATCAAAATTCTAGAACTAAGCAATTGTCACTAAGCGTTAATGCGTCAAAACTAATCGGCACTCCGTAAAACCAGTACGTACAGCAAATTTTGATATGTTAAAAAAAAAAATCATAATTCATAGTTTGATAAATAATGATCAAATCACATTAGGTCAAATTCGTTTGTTTGTTTAGGACTGTTTGCTGGTGTTACGTTTAGAGCTGAATCTATGGAGAGTTAAAAAAAAAAGTTCAATGACTTAGGGCCACTGCGCACACAGCGGCCAAGTCTCGCGGCCAGGTCGCTGCGACCAACGAGAATGCTTAAGGTGTATGTAGCAACGCGCACTTGGCCGCAGCTGCCAGCCTGTCGCCGCGGCCACTGGGATCTTGGGCGGCGTGCAGGCGGCGACAGAGCGACCATACTTGCTCCTGGTTCATTTTTCACCGCGTCATCGAGAATTATCAATGAAAAACGGACGTGGCCGCGTGGCCTGTCGTCGTGGTCTTTTGGCCGCCACGACCACTGGCCGCGCGACCTGGCCGCTCAGTGCGCGGGCAGCCTAAGCTGCGCGTAGTTTTTTTTTTATATGGGCCACTCTGACGCTCACGTCACGTCTATGCGACTGCTCTCACGTCGTACAAGTTATCGCACCCCAAAACCTAACTGAATTTTAAAACTAGATATATACAAAATGTATACGAAATTTTTATTAGTATTAAGTGAGTGAATGTGCACTGAGCCTAGCAGGCAGTAAAAACAATGGCGTACGCACATTTCAGCAGGGAGTTTCTGGCAGTTTTGATTGAGGAGGCTGTAGGATGTTTACCATACCCGAACTAAGAGCAGGCCCCCGCAGTTCTGACTGCGCACACCGGAAGTCACGGTTCATTCAGGCGGCGTGCATTTTGGGGGACGAACAGTTCGTGGGACGAATTATTCTGGGGCGAAAAGTCCTACCTTCGGAATTATATCTTCCGGACGTCATAATTTAAAGGGCAATTACATCCATTTTGACATGCATGCTTTACTTTTGGATCACTTACACAATAGCCAAACACAAGAATCGCGGTTAGAATACGTTACTTACGTCCGATATAACAATTTAATTATTGCATCACCAAAACACGATACGGAGACCGCCATTGTTTTGGTGGAACGCGCAGAAATTAATTGCGACAGTTGTCACTGTTCGATTTCGACTCTCAGCCGATTGAGATAGCGCTAGTGGCTGTGAGAGCTCAAGCATCCGACGGCCTTAGCTGGCCACTACAAGTGTTTGCCAGCTAAGGCCGTCAGACGCTCGAGCTCTCACAGCCAATAGAGCTATCTCAATAAGCTGCGAGTCAAAATCGAAGAGAGACATCAGTAGTCATTAATTTCTGCGCGTTCCAGCAAAACAATGCCGGTCTCCGTGTCTTGTTTTGGTGATGCAATAATTTAATTTTTGTATCGGACCTACGTAACGTATTCTTACCGCAATTCTTGTGTTTACTTATTGTGTAAATGATCCAAAAGTAAAGTAGACATAGGGCCTTAGGGCTTTGGGCAGATGACCAGGAGTGGTTAACGCTCGTTAAACTCTTTTTTTTCAAAAGTAAAGTAAACAAATCAAATCAAATCAAAAGTAAAGCATGCATGTCAAAATGGATTTAATTGCCCTTTAAATTTACTTTTACGGTTGAGTGAGCTGTCTAATTAACAACATTGCATAAAAAGCAAAAAAAGAATAATAAATTAGTAGAAATGAATAGTTCCGTCAGTGCCATATAGTTTACGAAATAAAATCACTTCCCAGCAGGCAAATGGCCCACAAGTGCATAAAAAACAGCAAACACAATTTTATTTAATTTTCGGTCAAATTTGCTGACCTTGATCACATTAAAAATATAACAATCGTGATAAATGGGTTACTGTTGGAAATGATTTGAGGCCACACAGATTTATGCTTGGCTCAAGATTATTTCTTCCCCTGCCGTCCTTTGCACTAGGACTTGCGAACCAGACTTACACGATTTACCGAATGCCCTTTCGGACACACTTTCCACAGCTTCTTTGGTTGTCGGTCGAATTGTACGTCATTTATAAGACTCTCGTTTTGGGTGTCTAGCGGATAGGTCCCATCCACACACCTCGACGGGCATGGAAGTTCTAGTTAACCATGGCACCTTTTGGGCTGCTTTTATAGCGAGCGAGCAAAAGCTAACGGTACCGTTCACCACAGCTGCTACTCCATGTCGCAAGACTACCGCAATTGACAACTACTGACAACTCGTGCACCTGCTCCTACACGCGCTGTGAAGCCGCCTTATGGGTTGCTTCTGTTAGTGGCTTTTGTTAGCATGTCTATTTGGTTTCGCTCGTATAGCCAGGCTGCATCACATCCCCCCCCCCCTCCCACACTTCGAGTTAGGGCCGAAATGTCAAAGCATATTATTTTATGAAACTATTCACAAGGGATTTCTATTTTTGCAAAATTGTTGTTTAGACTGTACAAATGCAAAGAGTCGAAAGATATTTACAGGTTCCCAACCCGGTTAATTTTTGCCCTGACCAAGTCTGATTGCAAACCTGAGATGGAAGCTGAGTGGGTCACTTTTTCTGACCCATGACCCACCTGACCCATTCGGGCCCTGACCCACGATCCACTTGACCCAGATAAACAGCAATACGGTACCCACCGTCCTATCCCATCCCACGCAATGAACAAATAACACAGTAGGCAGTTTGGTTTTTACTAGCCATCTTTTTAGCCTATTTTTGAAAAGGTAAGAACGATTTTTAAAGAAGAGGCTAGTATAAGACTTCTAATTACTGTGAGATTACCGTGGGTCGGTGGCTGAACGGTCTTGACCCTTGCCCCACGATAAAAATGTGACCCATTTGACCCACCGAGCCATGGGTCAGTTCCACATCGAGTGGAGAGTAAGGAACATTTTAATGCTTTTACTATGTTTTTTTTTTCTCCTAGGTAAATTTATTGGGATGTCTTGCTGAAAGCATTACAGAAGAAATCAGTTAGACACTTTGACAAAGAAAAACGTTGTTGTAAAAAAAAAATTCACTGTATTTTATTTTCTAACTGAAACACTCTGAAAAACTTCCACAGTTTGTCATATTTATGCAACACCATTCCTTGTAAGGCGCCTAAGTCGATAAACAAATTTAGCACAACTTATGCTAAACATCAAAACTACACAAGTATATACAACATTATATAAAAAAAAATTATCTACGTAGTTGCATGCAAAGAGACTACACTTAGGTAAGTATACGTACTACGATTTAGCAAACACTCTAAAAGGAAATGGAACTTTGGAACGGGTAATAAAATTTCAGGTAAGTAAAAAAAATAAGTGGTTGAGTGAACTCAGGTAAGTAACATATTTAGCACACATCGTCGAAAAGCAAAAATCAAGTTCACTACAAGATAAATAATTGAACATTTTTTCGAACTCACACGTAAGCATACCCTCCAAAATCCTCACAACTGGAACATAAAAATTTAAACAAGCAAATATGTACAAACTGTTGTCACTCTCAGATAACTCTAATGGTAAATGAATCACTGACCACTATGCAGTCTACATTTAAGATTCAACACGAAAAAAAAGATTACATAATCACATTCCCCGATATCAAGGTAAGTAGTTAAAGGACCACATAAAACATTTGTATTTACGACCCCATCACCATGTTAAGCAGGTAAGTGAAAGCACATATGGATTTATACACTTGACAACTGTTGCACAAAATAAGTGACACTGATTGTCTTTTCAAACTTTACCGTAAGTGTTTGTTGTGATTGTTTATAACTTCTCAGATGTTGTGAGTTTATGTTGTGCTTGTCACGCATATGTCCTCCAAAAACGCTCCATTAAGTCCTTGCAGCCGCATGGTTTCAAAGTCTTCCAAACCCATGTTTATGTCATCATCATCACTGACCATATTTGACGCATTCAAATTTCATAGGCCGACTTCCTGTACGATTTCCTCCGGTACCTGCCCTTCCACTGGCACTGACCGGAGTTGCTGCCTATCCAATGCAATTGCTGCAATGGGCTCAGATACCTCACTTGTTTCGAATGCTGGGATGCAGTCCATCATTTGCGGTTGTATTTCCATTGGCGGTAGTGGTGCACTGTTGCCGGTCGCTCAGATCTTGGTACATCCAATGGGTACGGCTTCTTCCCGGTGCAGCGAGCATTACACAGTCTGTTTTTGGGCGTGAAACTTTATTCAACATTCGAACTTCCGCATCCTTAGCCTGCAACAATTTCTGCAATTCCAGTTTATATCGTTCTGCATGGCGAATTCGGAGGGTGAACTGTCGTTGCTCGAGTTCGTATGCCAGACGTTCCTCCTCCCTTTTAGGGGCTTCAGCCTCCAACTTTGCCTTCTTTTTAGCTTCTCGTTTGGCTTTCCTGGCAAGTCTTTTTAATTCATTCTTATGGGCCTTCAAGTCCGCCTCCGTTAGATACACTTTCCGACGGCCACCTCGCCGTTTACATGCCGGGTTTGGCGATGGTAGCCCGGGGAATTCGCCCTTCTCTCCGCGGTCATCCTCCCGTCTACCGCTGCCGTCTTTTTGCTGGCTGGTAGACATGGTTTTTCCTATATTGTAGTTAGGCTACGGTGAGTAGTACGGAGATGTTGACTGTTGGGTGTTCAAGAAGAAAAGTGGCACCGTTTGCTCTCGTACGCGTCCATATACTCTTGCCTGCTGGTCAGTGAGGGGTCATCCGTGAGCCCCCGTTGGTCAAAAGTCGTTTTGTCATTTCTCGCCGGAGGCAGGACGCGCTACCACGTGCGTTTTGCCAGTCCCTCTCTTCAGGACATCCCCCACTCTTGTATGTAGCATGCCTGTAAGTAGTGGTTTACTCCCTTGCCGTTTTAACTCCTTCTTTTCTCCCTCGCAGTTGCTGACCACTGCTTTTATAGGTTACTGAAGATCGCGTTTGTAATCGTACACACACGAAGCACTACTGCGTTGTTGCTAAACTGCGTTGGTTTGTAAATAAATGGGGATGCTTTACACCATTTAGGTTAAGTCCTTGCCCGTTTATTTCACGTCTTCCACTTTGTACTTCTTTTATTTTTTATAAATACAAAAAAAAAAAAAAAAAAAACGTCGCACAACTTGTGTTGATGGTGGGGGTTGGTTTATGCCAGGCCCGTATTCCGAACGCTGACGTGATTTGAACGCGAGAACGTGCTTAAGTACGCGATGGTATTCTGTAACCTTGCTTAACTCGAGCACTGTCTCCAATCCTGAGTAACTTAAACCCGTACTTGAGAATATGGTATTCTGAACGAAAACTCAGACTTCAACCGATGCTCAAAGTCAAGTTTCAAGCACGGAATCTCGAGAAAGGTACGAAGTATGCTCAAGTCTCTCCTCAAGCAAGAAGCGGCTTCGCTGCTAAACCGTTGTGCATTTTGGCAGCCCTATGCATGGCGAGGCAATTACGGTGAGGTGACGATTACTAGATTTTCCGTATGGTGGGTATTTTGTCACGTGGTAGAAAACAACAGCTACATCCTCTTTTGGTTGAAGTGCTGCAGAAGTGCAGATGTATGCGTTAAGGTATATACTTATAGCAAACTCATAGTGAATAAATTCATATTTGCCATGGTTTTACAGCTAGTTTTCCTCTTTTTTAATTTTATTTCCATAGTAAACAATAGTGTATCATAAACACTATGAAGCCCTTGCTTCTACAAAATCAATCTTAGCAATATGAGTAAATGGCAATATATGCGTAAAGAGGAAACCTGTATTAGGGGCGTCGGACGAACGTCTAACTGGAAAATCGTCTAATGGGATAATTGTCTAAAATCTGCCTAAAAAAAAATCTGGAAAAGCATCTAAACGGAATATCGTATAATGGAAAATCATCTAAACGAAATATCGTATAATGGATAATCGTATAATGGATAAACGTCTAACTGGATCAACGTCTAACTGCGGTTTCTGATGTTATATGTATAGCCTCAGCGAGCGCGGTAGCGCGAGCGAGGCAGGGACATTAGACGATAATCCATTATACGAATTTCCAGTTAGACGATAATCCAT
>JAHWFP010004726.1:18633-46706 GCA_023313725.1 Lithobius niger | reverse complement strand
TTAGTTGTAAGGAAACATGTCTCGTTTTTAACGAAAAGACATGTTGGTTTAAAAATGTTCTATAAAATGTTCATTACACCCATCTCCTGTCGAAATTCACACAATAAGTATGTTGAGCACACTTAACACTGAACACGTTTGAATGCCCACATCCGCAACATAGTCAGCACCTAAAAGACCGAAGAAGCCAAGAAACCAGGTGCCAAGGCTTTTCTAGAAAATCTTTTGTAAAAACTGGACTTGCAGAAACGGTAATAATAGCATCAAAACCTTGCAACATTCACATCATGGGGGTCCCAGAAGCTGAGGTGTTTTTAGAAATTTTGATTCTGAAATTGCCATTTTTGAGGTCCAAAAATGACTTTTCTTCCAGTTGATCAGTGTGCTTTTGACCCCCCCCCTTTTGATGGCACCTGAAAACTTTATGAAGCCCCCCCCCCCATCGAGAAGGTCTTAAATAATGACCCCCTGATTCCCCCCCACCCCCTTCCTCCCCAGCGATAAATGATGACTGGCCCCTTACACGACTAGTTACACAGAAAAGTTGACTTTTACACAATTGACTTTTTAAAGCATTTTCAAGCCGTTCATGTTGTTCCCATTTTCAAAGACTTCACAGATTGAATTCGGCTACAGAATATGCTCAAGGAAGATACATGTTCGCACAGAAGAAAAAAAGTCGTTACTATAAACAGAAACAATTTTTTTTTGCAGTTTGGCTTAGCAATTAATCAGTAGCGCTGCGCAGCTACTATCTTAGCGGGCCTTGGGTAGAAACATCTCATTCAAGTGTCGGATACAAGGGCGAGCTTCAGTCAAGGAAGGAAACAGCTCCGCACTTAACTGTGTTTCCGGCTTAAGAGTTGCTCGCGTGATCAAAGTTTCGATTTTGGGTTTCGGTTTTCGAGACGAATTAAGTTTATTTCAGGGATCTGGCAACAGGTGTCGCATCCGGACAGTATGGGGTTTTTGATCACACGCTAGAGTAAACTGAATCTGATAGAGTTGAAAACTCATCATTTTCATAGACTCATGGCAGAACCAAGTACGTAATGATGGTTCGTCAGATTTGGGAAGATATGAAAGCCAAGAAAAAGGGGGTGGCATGTCTAAAAAGATGGGGCGCATAATCGATTATAAATATTATGTCGATCCTAACAACTTGATAAAGAGTCTCAGGCTTTTGTACAAATGTACATCGGCCGGTCACGACTGACATAGAAATGAAATGCCAAAATTTTATCAGAAATACAGCAATGACAAATCATAACTGCGCAGAAGAAAAGGGCAGCTTATCAAAATTTAGGGTTGGATTTAAAAAAATTACATATAAAACAAAGAACCAAAACAATATGAAGATAAATTACTGCATCAAATGTAAGCGCCACTCCGCTAACGGCCCCGAGCCATCCGTTATTATAACCTCAAAAAGTAACAGAAAGATGGAAGTCGTATTTTGCGAGGTGTGCGGGACGGAAAGAGCTTCCTTTATCAAATCTGTGAAAAGACTTTAAACAAAATCATACGTTACCATTCGAACTGCATTTGCCCGGCTACCAATACTGCGGCCCGGGAACCAAATTGGAAAAAAGATTTGATCGAGAAGATCTAAGGATTAATAAACTAGACAAAGCGTGCAAAGAATACGATATTTACTCCGAGAGCTCGGATTTGAAAGATTACCACGCCGCAGATCAAGTTCTCGTTTCCAAAGCTTAGAAAGTGATAGACGATCCTTCTCTGACGTGGCAGGAAAAACTAGACGCTTCGATCGTTAAGAAAAGAAAACTAAAGTTCGGAATGGGAAATAAAAAAAATGACCAACTCGTAAAAGAACTTTACAAACCAGCACACAAAAATTTTCCTAGACGGAAAGTGATTGTACTGGGCCTGAACGATCTATGGCAGGCTGACTTGGTAGAAATGATACCTTACGATAACCTTAATATAGGGTTTAACTACCTACTAACCAGTATTGAAGTCACGTCCAAGTTTGTGCGGGCTCTTCCCCTTAAATCTAAATCCGTTATCGGCGTTACGGAAGCTTTCAACTCAGAGAAGAAAGTGAGCATGGTAGAACGACTCAACAGAACCCTGAAAACTCCGATGTGGAAAGATTCATCGGATGGGGAAATTACAAATGGGTAGACATTATCGACGAGTTAGTTTCCCAGTACAACGACACCGTCCATTCTTCTACAAAGTTGAAACCGAGGGAAGTAACCAGGTAGCACGAACCGTTGCTGAGACATGCAAAACCTAAAAGACCGTCTAAAAATCCAAAGTTTGTCGTAGGAGGTAAAGTCAAAAACACTTTCGATAACGGGTATCTCCAAAAATTTACCAACAAAGTTTTGACGATTCGCAAAGTGCAAAAAAACTGAACCCATAACCAAGCTTTTAAAAGATGAATCAGGCGAACCCATTCTCGGGGGGCTTCTACGAACTGGAGATTCAAAAAACATTCGTTCCGGACTTATTTTTAGTAGAAAAAGTACTATGTATGAAGAAAGGAAAAGACGGAAAAATACTACTTTGTCAAGTTGAAGGGGGTAAGAATCAAAATTTAATAGTTGGACGGATAGCATTAGCAGTTTATCCTCTTAATAAAATTGATCATCCAGTCTGAGGACGAAAACTTGGAGCCAAAAAAATTCTACTTTTGTGATGGTTAGAAGATGGTTTATTTTTTGTCAGGGTTAGCAGTTTACTCTTGTCTTAATTTTATTTCATCAATTTTGTTCTTCTTTTAGCAGTGGCCATTTTCTCCAATCTAGCTTTTCTCTGTTTGACAGTTTCTGTCACACGTTTCTTACGAAAAGCAGCTGCCCTTTTCCTCCTATTAGCTACTATTTTTTATTCTTCACTTCGTTTTGTTATTTCACCGGTTGATACTTCCTCCTCCTTATCTTTCACCAGCAAAGCACGCTCTTCGGTTTCTTTATCCTCCATCGGATCGATTGTGTCGTTTACAAAATCATGGAGTATGCCGGTTCTGTAGTGACCGTGTGCTAACGTGTTTATTCCATTGTCCAACATGAATCTCTTATCATTGTAGGGAGATATTTTGAAATTTCGAGATTTCAACTGTGGCGAGCAGATGATCTTTACTTTGAATGCTCAACCACGTGGCTTGTGACGTTGCTTTCGAAAATAGTGCTCTTTCGTAGTATTCGTGGCTGAGGGTTTTTTGGATAAACGCTTTACTAATCCCTTTCTAATGCTGTTTTTCCCGACTAAAAACGAATACATTTTTGCTTTTAACCCTACAAATTCTTTCACCGGGATACCGGCCGTCTAATCTTTCATTTTCCCCAGGACTTGTTTGTTTTTGATGCTGTGATGGATCATGTTTGCTGGTGTCGAATTAATCTAGCTCCCTTTCCATATCCCGATAAAAATCGTCATTCTCTACCTCACAGAATAGACTGTCGGTGTCTGTGAAAAGTAAACGGGCGTGGTCTCCATATTTTGGGCGCATTAACTCGTAGTGAAATTCGTACATCGTACACTTGGAAAGTTCGAGGATGCAGAAACCGGAGAAAGTTAGGAAGCTTCAAGTTTATCTTACGAGATTTTTGTTAAGGATTTTAAAATAATCCGCGTGTGGCAGAGTGCTGTACTTGATAGATTTTTTTGGGATCGGTGGTCAACTTAACAGATAAATGTTTTCCATTGTTTTTCCAAATACCGAAATAATTGTTCAGTTTGAAAAAGTCTTTTTCGAATGTCGTCGGTGTGAGTTGACGCTTCTCCATGTTAAAGTCTATGTACGATTTTAGCCACTCTTTCTGACGAAATTTTAAAATATGCGGATGCCTTTCAGAATTAAACCGTGTTTCAAGTAGAATTGTAAATTCATGTAATGAACTACGTAGTTTTTTTTTCGGGAGCAGGTTGGTCGTTAGTATGGAAGTAGAAACTATTTTCTTGTTTCCTGACAAGAAGAGGGGGAGACAAGTTTTGGCATTATTTTAAACTTTTCTGGCTCTGGAGGATAGTCGCTGTGATCGTTGTGTAGCTCGGTTGGGTAGTCCAAGGCCACTTCCAATATATAGCCATATTCCGAATCTTTTTCGACTGATGCCTAGTGAAATTCGAGAATTTCTTTCCTTGTCAGCTAGCTAAATCGATCGTAACGAAGGAATTCCGTCAAGGCTAGTCCGTATAAGTTGTTGACATCCAAATATACTAGCTACAGACTAGATAGATTTTCGTCGTAGGTGTCTGGTAGGTATTTGTTATTGGCGATCGAGTATCTTTTGCCACAAAAGTTGTTCCACCTCTGATACCGGAAGTTATAAAGTTATGCTTTGCTCCGTGCGTAAACATTTCTAGTTCGACTTTGCTTTTTGTCAACGCAGCTGCCCAATTAAATCCCGGTGTGGACACATAGTAGCAAGGATCTATTCCATCATTGACCAAAAATGTTTCCCTGAAAGTCTGAAAAATGTCAGCTAGAAGATACACACACATTGATCATCTGATATACGAGATGATAATATTTAAAAACCTTTGTTGTAATCAAATTCCAAACTGAGGTATCGTGATCGTAATCACCATCGGTGATGCCTTTACCTTTTAGAGATGAGAAGAACGCCGCTTTAGGAGGTAATTCCTGGTCTTCAAACACATCCATAGACTGCACGAACTCGTATGGGTAGTGGCCTTTTTGCGTCAAGTAAATCAAAGATTTCCTCCTTTTTCGCTCCTGGCTCGAACCGGTCTACCAAATCAAGAGCAGTTTTTAAGATGGTGAAGGATCGATCTTTCCTGTGGTTTTTATCTAAAGTTTCGAGTGAGGAAGATAGGAAACTATAACTGTCTAAAAACTGCAACCTTACCGAAAAGTACTTATCCTGTCTACCGAAGGGAAAGTATACGCTTAATGGTCATACTCATGAAATGATCAGTGTTTCTAGCAAGAACATTTGCACCCGAAGGGGAGTTTTCCGTTGCAGAAATCAGTAGATGCTTATCGTAGCCTTCTAAGTTATGAAAGACAACCGGGATAGTATTTATTCTCCTAGCCACCAGATTGCATTTTACATGAGAAGCACCTCTGAAGTGGCAGTGATCTCTCACTTTATCAAAGACGATGAGTTTTTCCGCAGTAGTCGCAAGTATCGGGTTTTCATCGTCGGCAGTCATCATCAGATGTTTTGGTCATGCCATAATCGTGGCAAACTTTTGAATTTCGCTATTCATACATTCGTAAAACTTACCCTTCAGCATCCTCGCCAGGGTAGAATTTTTGACTCACGATTTTGTTTTCTGGGCCAACAACAACGTAGCCAAAACTAATAGGCGACTGCAAAGTGACTTTAGTAGACGAACTCGAGGATGGATTGGTGCTACTAGTTTGCACTGGTCTGAGCATTTATTCGAAATCTGCATAAATTACCCTCTCAATATCGAGGATGGCTCAGTAATGAGTATTTCCTTTTCGTTGGCTATTAGTAATAAATCAATTACTTCTCCTTTCATGTTTTTGTTTACTCTCACCGGGTGTAACCCTATCGATCCCTTGTACGAAATTACGTTAATGGACAAGTTGTTGACTCGTTTGAATGAATCAATTTGTCGTAGACTCACGGGGAACATCAACATGGAATGGTCTACAGTATTCAAAAATGGTTCGTAATGTTTAACCTGTTTTTCGTAGCACTTCATTTTAGCAGCTAAAACTGAATACAGAAAGCACTTTTCGTCAGAATTTTACAGATTCCCTATAACTTCGCTTTTCTTAAATAATGTATTTGGCAAGGGTAAGTAAGAACTAGAGCAAAGGGATCGGTTTTTGCCACTTTTACGGTCATACCCTAAACTTTCAAAAACCGCCAACCACTGCCTTTTTCGTCGAAAGTTTCAACGGACTGTTATATTTTTTTGCAAGCATTCTCTAAGATTTTCGACACGTCAGATTCGTTGTACATGGCTGTATAGAGGAACAAGAAATAGGCTCGCAAAGCGTTGGAATCCCTGGTAAAATCTGCCTCTGAACACAGTTGAAATTTGCAATTGATTAGTTGATCCAAGCAAGTTGTAATAAGAAATTGAGCGCACAGTACAGTTGATTGAGCACTAGAGAAGGATTGAGACATTCAACTTTTCGGAAATAAATCGATACGTATCATCATGCACCAACTTGCAACTTACTTCACCTTCAATATCTTTCAATATCTTTTCGAAGAGTAAACACTCTTGTTGAAGATCGGATCGATGGTTGGGAGGATAATGAATCAAATCTTGTCGAGTTGAGTAGACATTTTCATAATACGTACACATAAACGATGATTTTGAATTGATATTTCATTTTATCGAAAGAAACCTTTTCATTCCTTTTATTTTAAAGAAGACATTTTTTATGTCCCCACGATTCTTTAAACACCTTCCTTCCCTAGGTTAGTAAAATATATGCGGAAGAATTTGCGAATAAAGGTGGCAAAAAGCTCTCCTCCTCCAGATTGACGAAAACGAATAAAAGTTAGTAAAAGGCGCATTCCCATCCGTGACAGAAGCCCCTGTCACCTGAACCCCCTTTGCTCACGTGACTGGAAGTGACGTCATAGGAGATAGCAAAAAAAGCACCCTCCTCCAGATTGACGAAAACTAATAAAAGATAGTAAAAGGCACTTTCTCACCCTCCTCTATATTGACGAAAACGAAAAAAAAGGCCCTCCTCCAGATCGACGAATTTCCACATGCGGGAAGCGGGGGTGTATTTGTCTGGTTCCCACCCTCCTCCAGATTGAAGAAAACGGAAAAAAATGTAGTAAAAAGCCCTTTTCCACCCTTCTCCAGAGGATGAAATCCAGCGTGCGGGAAGCGTCTGTTTCCCCCCCTCCTCCAGATCGACGAATTTCTGCGAATTTGTGCGTCAATTGGGCGAAAAACTGTCCTCCTGTCCGGTGTTTTTCAATTTTTGCAGGAGGTACAGATGTATGACAAGATTTAGATTAGGGGTTTGAATAATATCTCTGTAATGTGTGGTGCAGTGGCAACCCGTACCACTGCACTGTGACTGAGGTTGGCGCTAATGACCAAGCTGTCGACGCGCCATTAAGCCTCATCTCCCCCCGCCCTCTGCGCACGGCCATTTTCGCTCCCTCCCCCCCATCCTGCAGATCGACGAATTTACGTACGTGGGATGCGGGAAGCATGTAAGTGAAGTATGTATATCACTCCATATCGCATTTTACCCTATTGAGATTATGGTGCTGTGTGTATGGGGTAAAACCTGTGTTTAGATTGAATGAGCGTTGGATTGGGCTATGTTGCTGCAGGGTGCAATTGTAAATTCTGTCTCACTTCTGTTTGGGCTGCATACCAGAAATTTACTTTTTTGTTCACGGAATGTTGTCACGATATGAGTGTGTGTACTTCAAAGCTAACTACGATAATTCAGCACAAAATAGGTATTAATCAACAATCACGTATAATTTATGACGATTTTTAGATTCACTATGACTAAAACCAACATTTTGTTGGATCGAAGACAGCAGAGCTGACTAATACGCATTTCCTGATCACTTTGTTTGGGTGTACTTAAGAGACTTAATTTTTTCATGCTTCATAAAATATTATGAAATGTTGGTAACAAGCGAGGTAAAGCTTAATAGGTCTCGAAACAACATTGTAAACAAACATTAAATTTAGTTTTATTTCTATTCTCTAGATGGGACATCCTGCAAGCTCTTGCAAAGATAAAGAAAATAGTGTAGAATGTGTTGTAAGGTGCATTGAAGAATCAATTTTTTCACGCGTCGCTATTCCTTGTAGGTAGGGTAGTTTCGTAGAAAGTTGGCTTTTCCACCTCATATTAATTTAGTTAGGTTTTTCACCATTATCTATTATTTTTTACAGTTTACCATACATGACGAACGCAACTAAACCAATTGATGAATGTAAAACGGCATCAGAATTTTGGAAAATGATGAATGCCACACTCACTACTTTGAAAACGCTGAACTTAGAAGACTGTCAATGTCCAAAACCCTGCAAAGAAACTTGGTTCAGCAAAGGAAGAAGCATTTTAGAAGACCGCGATGTATATAAGCGTGGTAGAATATCAGTTAAACTTGAGGTACTGGGTAACAAAAAGCTATTGATTGAAGAGAGGGACAGCTACACCATCGTTTCTCTCTTTTCTGATCTCGGAAGTGCATTTGGCCTATTTTTAGGATTCTGTGGGATGCAGTTATTGGAGATTGGGAGTGATATTTTGGGTGGAATTATGAAGCGCATGCCAAACAGAGCTCGATTCAAACATTCAACTAGTCGATTGATAGTGGCACGTGCACTAGCCCGTGGTCATAGGAGATCTACTGATCACAACGAGTTTCAACAAAAAATGAAAAAAGGGCCTAAACCTTGGAGTTTAATACTATGGTATTCACTGTTGTTTTTTGCGACTGTATCATGCATCTACCAATGCGTAGATAGGATTATGTTCTTTTGGAATGACCCTTCGGAAATCGTTACGTATTACAATCACAATGAAACTATTTTGTATCCGGTGATAACACTTTATAACATGGACGAAACAATTAATATCCAAACCTTTGTGAATAACGTAAGTATAGTTAGTATATCAGATAGACATACCCGTCGAACAAATATTATAAATCCATGCAAACAATTTCACTAAAATGAATTGTCTTTGCAAAATAATTTAGATTTCCGTGTTTCAACAAATGAAATTGAAATGTAGCTAGTTTTCAAGGGAGATGGACCAATGCACAATGCTCCATGTAAGGTCCTGCGTTACACATCAATCACAAAGCTTCAATATTCCGCATCTAAAATATAATTTGGGTCTTGTTTGCCGGAAAAACACAAACAAGGCTTGACACAAAGTTCGTTATGCAATGTAATTAAGGTAATCAAAAACTTTCATTGAAAAACAACACATAGGAGTTAAAATGCAGCGATTTTTCAGAAAGGTGCCACGTGGAGGTGACGTGTTGACCTCGTTATTCTTAATTACATGGTAAGGATTGAAACAAATTTACCCATTTCACCATAATAGGGAATTTCTTTAGCCCATCTATTACCCTATTTTAATGATATTTCAATATATATTTTCAGTATGCGTGTCGTAGTATGCATCTCTGTCATAATATGGTATATAGCAACAACGTGCTGCTCTATTGAAACATGCTTTGATTTTATATCCATTCTTTGCGAGAGTTGGATACCATACAAAGAGAGTTTGATTCCTCTATCACAATTCAATAACACACAAGATCAAAAGTGATCATGAGCTTCTAAAGATTCGTCAGTGTATTGCTACTGTCGATATAGTGTTACGGATTTACATCTTTCATCTTTACTGTATAATTCCGTTCTCTGAATTCTGTCTCTTGGTTTCTATCCCTTCTCGAGGCGGGAAGCAAGCGATCCAGTTAGTGAAGAATTGGGGTTGAGTCCTTTGCAATGAATGAATAATTTAAAATTAACTGAAATTAAGTAAACTATCACTGTCACTAGGTACACCTACTGGCCGTTCCGTTGATGAACATTGAACAATGACTACACTAGCCACTATATTTGAAAAAAACGTTGTTGGACGTCGTGAGTGGGTAACGCATAAACAAACGTTGCCCCCTGACTGGAAAAAGCTCATGAGAACACAGAAACACTGTCTTGTTCACAAATAGATTAAAACAGTAAAACCGGGGAGGGACGCTTATTTTTTTTCCGTAAACAGCTAAGAGAGCAAAGTTGGTTCTCACTATGAAACTGCATTACTTAGCACCCATTAGTAATGACTGTGTGTAAATTAACTTTTTTGCTTGTCTATTGTTGTTGTAGTTAGGTTAGGATAGTTTAGGTCTGGTTAGGTTAGGTTAAGTAATTTAAGTCTGATTAAATGGATATTTTCTGTACGCAACTGGATTGCATGGGGTGCTACAAAGAGGATTTTGCTGAACCGTTTACGATAAAAAAAAATTATGCGGGAGGGACCAGCCTTAACTAAATTATCTCTAGGCGGCCATGTGTTCTCGTGAGTTTTTACCCAGTCAGGGGGCAACTATTGTTTATACACTATATCCGTTTCCGTCAAAACTTTCCTTCAGGACAGCTAGGGTTTGGACTTAATACAGTCTCATCCAGTAACGCAAATGATTAAAGGCCTTGGGACTGAAACGATTCAACCTTTTCTCAAAGTTTCAGTGGGTTAGAAGTTCCGTTTTGATGCCCGAATGTCGGTTGCGATTGCCCAGTGGGTCACTTTTGGTGAGCAGTCCTGATGAGCTTTTCTGACAACTGGCCCCCGTAAGACATCTCCAACCAATGTTATGTGGGTAAGTGACTTTTGGCCTTTCCTTCACCAAATGTCAACACCAAATCCAGCCACTAAATAACCGAGAATTCAGTGCCTGTAGTCCAGCCACAGCTGCTGCTAAGTTGCCCCTGCATCTTCATGTACCCTCTAAAAATTAGCATCATTAAAATGTCAACCGACCGGACTGTAAAATGAGAGCTTTTAGCTGGAAATGAGCACGATGATGCTGCAGCGAAAGGTGCCCCTTCTGATCCTCTCGAAAGGGATATCAGCCTTGTTCCCTCGGACGCCTTTCCAACTCTTATGTCTTAGATTGCACGCTTTTTGGCAAGCCTTGTGGGAGAGATGACAACAATAAGATACTGGCTGTTAAAGGCACTGTCAGTGAATAGCACTCGGCCTGTCACCACAGTCACCAAGAAGAGGTGGTGTTGGCCCGTTTACGAATTGGGCACACCAAACTTACTCATTGCTTCCTTTTGAGAAGGGTTATCCTTCCTGAATGTCATTGGTGACGACGTCCACTTGCAGTGATGCGTGATACTGGGCAATGATACGTGATACATACGCAGCATGGTTTGCGTTCTCTCGTTCTTTCACCTGTAATTTTTTTGGGTATTTATGCATTGATTTACATTCTGTTTACTTTAAATTCTGTTGTACGATCTGTTTTAAAGTTTAAATTCTGATTTACATTCTGTTTAGATTTAAATTCTTTTTTCGCAGTTGTCACGTCGTATGATTCTCTACAACTTTCCTATTTACACTGGTAACGTAGGAAGTACAGCGTAGAAGTTTGTGTCGTGATGACCTTGAACGGATGGTGCAAGGTCAGCCATGATCACATGTGCAGATGGCCCCCCTCACCATACTACACATCTACTTAATGTCATTTCGATCGTGCAGATGGGGGAGAAACGGTGGGCACTGGTCCATCCTTTCTGAATCACCCTGTATAAAACGAATGTTTAGAGCAGACGACGTATTTATACCAAAGCATGAAACCATAATATGCCTTCCTCTCATAGTTTAAAGATTCTTCGTTGCCACGGTAACGTGAAATCTCGAAACCGAAACCGTGTTGCATGGATGAATAGACCTAACACTTGACCCAGTGTTGTTAGCTGCTACTTATGAAATTAGATCCGAGGTAAATATTAGGCCTAAAACCTAAACTATGCAGAAAAGTATTTTTAACCTAAAATTATGATGTTTTTTCTTTTAGATTATATAATAGAGATCTCTGTTGCAGTGTGTGATAGAAGAAGTGTGTGACTCAACATTTTCATTGGTCACGGTGTTAAGCTTATACCAGGGGCAGTATTGTAAACCTTTTGAATTTTCTTATTATTGAAAACTATCGCACTGATGATTGTTTGGCTTGCAGTTAATGCCTTATTATTAATATTTTAACATGCGGACTATACATTTTGCACAGCAGTTCCTGTAACCAATGTGAGAATTATCACCAGCGGCAGCTCAAACAGTGGTGGTTATGCGTGCGGTTTTATTTTTACCCAGCAGCGATGACCCATATCTTTAGTGTGGGCTGTGGAAAGAGGTGACAAATAGCTAAACAGAAAGTAAATGTTGGAGCAAACGAAAGCTAAATAAAGCTAACATAAATTCTACATATAGCATAGGCCTACATTTAAAAAAGCTAAAATAAGAAAAAGGCCAGCAAAGAGCGCCAGTTCGTCACGCCAAAAGGCAAAGAGGCCAACTTAGCCCAGTGAGTATTGCACCCAGATTTTTAAGGAGCATTAACAAATGTGGTACCATCGTTAAAATAAAAACTAAATATAAGTTTAAAATGACGATCTGATCGATTCGCCTACAATAGGCCTATGCCTGTTTCGTAGTCTTAAAATGGCAATAATTTCAGTTTCAATAAATGACCAGCAGAAGGTCATTTAAATTATGAAATAAAAATGAAAAGCCTGGTCACCGGGTGACTGTTGCAAATTGCAAGAAATGCCAGACACGCGATGGATTCTTTTTCACCACCTAAGTATTTTTGTATTCAATTTGCAGATTTCAACTGACGAAGTCGAAATTAAGAAATCGCTGTTTTATAAAACGAAGGGACTAAATGATTTAATATACCGGCTTAAACCAAGTAAGTTAATTGAGTTAAAATAAAAAGGTGACGTGTTCAAATTGCAGATATCGCATAAAAAGAAGCCGTGAGCACAACATACTTATATTTCGACCACAATGGCGTGGTTGCATACATAAAAGGTTGCATAAAAGGTTGTATACATTTCCATAATCAGTCACGTCCGCACTTTCCTTATTATCTTTCTGGCAAGCCTATCACTCCTGTTGTTAATATTCTTGACGTTTGGATCCTTATTGATAACGCTCTAAAGTTCAATCTTCACACTGAAAATATCATCTCCAAAGTCTTTCGTAAAGCCTATTTTGTACTGAAAAGTTTCTCCAAACCTAACACCGTTACCTGTTTGCTATTTTATATAAAACCTTTCTCCTCCAAGTGTTTGATTACTGCTCCCAAATTTGTTGTCCCTACAATCTTTACTCACTTAATCGTCTTGAAAATTGCCAACGTCGTCTTACCAAATGGTGTCAGACTATTCGTTCCTTACATTATTCCGATCGCCTACGTAAACTTGGGCTTTCCTCCATTCATGATCGTTTCCATGATACTTACCTACCCACTTATTCACAATCTTCTTGATGTGGACTGTTCTTTCCCTCATTTAAAATTTCAACTTCACTCGTGGCCACCCTCTCCATATTTCTGGCACTGTCTCTCGGACTAAACTACGCTTTCACTTTTTCACGCAAAGGGTTGTTCAGCCCTGGAACTCCCTCCCTCAATTTGTTGTTTCTGCTCCTTCACTCAACGCTTTTTAGTCACGTTATGACGCTCTAATTGCTTAACTTCTTTGGTTTTTTTGGGGAGGGTTGGGTGCTTCGTGCACCGTCAATCTTTTTTCTATTTCTACTTCCCACAAAGTACCAATTCATAACGTTACTGCCTGCACTGGCTCCTTGTTTGTCCCCCCTCCCCACTTTCTCCTTCCTTTTTCTGTCTTTCCCTGTTTAAATTCCCCCCCCCCCTCCTTCACACGCACTCACTTGTGCAAAACACTTTTTCTTCCCACTGCCACCTATGCAGTTTTCCTTACTGTGTTTCCATGCACCACTAGCTTCTCTCTCTGCTGACCTTTCTTCTTTACTTGTTTCATTCTCAGCCGGCCTTACCTCCTTTTTACACCCTAACTACGCAATTTCCTTCTTCTTCACTCCCACATTGGCTGCCTCGTTCATGTTTTAGACCACACTGCATGAAGTAAGTTGACAATTTTAACGATTTAGTATGAGTTTTACTTTGTTCTTATCTAAATGCGTTGCATTTAACCATGTGTTCTTGCAATACGATTTTTAATAATTGTTTTTAATAATTGCTTTTAATATTATAGCAGTAATGTTATGAATTGGTACTATCTGGGTGGTACGTGACTGATTATGGAAATGTATGCAACCTTTCCTCTCTGAGGATGACCACGCTATTGTGGTCGAAATATAAGTATGTTTTAATCTTTTTGTTTTGCTAACGGCTTCTTTTTACGTGTTCATTGAGTAAGTGTATTTTGAGAGTACGTTTTACAGTCATTCCATTTCAAATGAATGGACGAATTCGCCTGATGTTTTTTATTTTTTATTTTGGTGGCGAATTGTTTTACCTGTCAACACTAACTTTCACATTCTTATTTTGCTCTACTGTAGAAATATTAGGCTTTAAAAGTTGCGAAATGTGCAAGTTTTGTGTCGTCGCATAAATTGTAAACCCTGGTAAAGGCATAATTTAGTTGCCTCACATCCGAGAAAAATTGGATACCAGCCATCTTAATGCAAGGAACTTCTGACCCCGTAGTGGCGGCACCACCAGAAGCCAACTACTGGCTTCAAACTGATAACGAATGTAAAGGTATGCTGGGGCACACAATGACCCCCCTACCTTTATGTCCAATATCAGGCCGTTCTACATGCATGAACCATTTGGGACCGGCTGACGAATAACCACGGGAGGACCCTTCAGTTCGCTCAGATGACCCCTCTAGGTGATCACATGGCTTTCAGGAAGGGAAACACAGAAGATGTTACCACATACATAGGCCGTGGACGATGTCTTCTAAGGACATCGTACAGGCATGATACGCCCTGACAGAGGCACAATGTTATGCAGAATCCATAAATCCTGTTCAGAAAGACTCTTCTACAGTGTGGCCGTCCCTTGACATTGCAGTGCACCAAGGTTAAAACATAGCAAACTTTGAAAGATCTCACTTTAGCAACTGGCATTTAAAACTTAAATTTGACAAGCATTTAACATTTAAGCATTTAACAAATAACAACATTGTGTAAAACAAAGACGTGTCGTGAAAGTTTATCACTACAGATCTTCTCAGTTCATTTATTTTTTGCTATTGATTTCCTTCAGCCAAGTGTAATCTCAGTAAATTGCTCGTGCAGAAAATAGGCTCAATGTGAACTTTACTGGACATTTTGGAAGGAGAAAAAAGTTCACCGTGGGTAGGGAAAAACCTTGGGATTCGAACTGGGAAATCTCTGATCATTGTTAAGGGCCGAGATAATCACCAGAATAGGTCAGCATGTATCATACTGAAGAACGATTGTAGTATTTCATGCTACTCTAGCTAGTACTAAACTAGCAGTGATTCATTCCGGTTCTCCTTTTTAGTCAAAGACCGTATCAAATTCTTCAGGCAACTAACTAGTTTAAGCTCTGCCACCACCTAGACAGCATAAACAAAGATGTGCGCTTATTAAAGGTTATTATCCATTTTTCCTGTTACACTTTATGAAATAAAAGCTAGACTACATTTTTCCGCAGGTGTTTCTTTAATGATTTTAAATTGTGAGCGTTACTACCTACTTTGCATGACAAATGCTTGGTTAACTTGTTCCAGGAGGGCCCTTGGTTTGTGAAACTGGACCATGCAAATTGTCTGTACTAATTACTAAGACTTTCTCTGAGTCACGAAAAGTAAGTATAAAACATTCAACTTTGTGCAAAATTTGTATCTTGCAACGGTCATTCGGTGCTGCTTTGGACTTTCACCCAAGACTTGATTGTTTCACTTAACTTTAACTTTAACTTTATTTTAAAGATAGCCGCGGTGCCAGAGCCTGGGCAGCATACAAGAGAACAAAGATTTTTATACACTATTACACACATCAATACTTATTGGTGTAAATAACCAGAAAATGATATTGGTACGAGCGAAACAACAAATCAACATGCGTTATGGAAACGTTTTTTAACGAGAGTTAAGAGAACATGCAACAATTTCTTCGCTATTATAGATATACAACAACATGCAACAACAATGCTAAGCAATAAATACAGTACAAAAATATATATTATTCAATTATTCAATAATTTCTATGACAGAATCCAACAAGGCAATAAATAATGTAAAAGCTATACAGCAATTAACCAGTGCGAAAACTTAATTAAAAAAAAACAAGAAGAAATAATTAACACGATACAAAAACTAAATGCATGCACTGAGAAGATCACACCTTGAAATTAAGCATAGTAGACCTGTGATTGGATGCAGTTAAGCAAGATCTGTAAACCTGCTGCTCATATCATTGTGGTGTTAGTTCGGAAAAAGCAGTCAAGATGGTTTTTGAAGAGGTTAGTGGAGTTGGCCAGGACGAACTCGGTTGGAGTGTATTCCAAAATGAAATCACTCTGTTAAAGAAAAAATGTTTAGCTCTATTGTGATTATATTGTTGGGGAAAAATTTAAAGGGGAGACCTCTGGTGTTGCAGGATCTGTAGAAAGTAAAAATATTCTGTAATTTTGACCGAAATTTTGTCATATAATTTTGTAGGTAGTGATTAGGCTGCCTCGCATGAACCTCCACCAAAGATAATGTAGGTTCAGGCGTTCAAGCCGACGGTTATAAGGGACGCGATATAGGCCAATGATATTTTTAGTGACCCGTCGCTGAACCTTCTCAAGGGGTGCCACATATTTAATAAGACCGGGAAACTAGAGGTCAACAGCATACTCGAGCATAGGTCGGACAAGAGATAAGTAGCGCTTCAGATACACTTCTGTAGTTCTGGAAACAATAGTTGTATTAAACATCATAACCACAGCCGTAACTTTATGTATGTTAATTGTAATGTGTTTGCTAAAAGATAGATCAATATCAATAATAATACCAAGGTCCGTAACCTGTGTGTCTGCAGATAGTGACGCTGATTTCCCCAAAAGTATAGGAGAATTTTATTCTTACGGCCAAAATGTATTAACAAGGATTTGTCGGGATGTACAGGCATGCACCACGTTTCACACCAGAAATAAAGGGTATCAATGTCCTTCTTCAAAATTTCATGGTCCAAGTTGGTCGTTATGGAACGGTTTAGTTTAGAAACGTCTGCATATTTAACAATTTGGCTATGTGTAGAATGCTTAAGATCATTGAAGTAGATTAAAAAGAGTAAGGGACCGATAACAGAACCTTGGACAACTCCACTAGAAAAATGTGCTGGTGTGAGCAAGAGCCGGCAACAACAACACGGTGCATACGATTGTGTAACCAGTTACTAATCCACTGAAGAATGGGCCCAAAAATGCCAATCAATATGTTTAAGTTTATGTAGCAACAGATGATGCGGGACTTTGTCGAACGCTTTCATACAATCAATATACAGACTGTCGACAATGATATTGTGATCTAATGCGTTAGAAATTTGATGATAAAAACTAATAGGTTAGTAACGGGTGAGTGGACCAAATCTGAATCCATGTTGGTTAACACAAATAAGATTTTGTGCTTCGAGAAACTCTGTAATGTGTGCCTTAACTACCGTTTCAAATAATTTGGAAAGATGACAGGCAATACTAATTGAACGGTAGTTTATAGGATTAGAGTGAGGCCGTTTTTTGAAGAGTGGGGGGAACTGTAGCTGTATGCCAAAGTGGGGGTACACAAGACTGTGAGAGTTACAATTTAAATAAGCGTGTAGAAACAGGCAGTAGTGGAACTTAACAGTTTATGAGAAATGTGGCTGGACCAATAGCGGAACTAGGGTTTAATTTGGAAAATGCCTGTTTCAGGGTTCTCACTGTGAAGGTTAGTGACGGTATATTTGTGTGATGAGGTATAAGCATTGGTAGGTGTCGTGTTGCAGCACTGTAGGATGCAAAGTTTGTCGCGAAGGCAGCACAAAGTAAGTTTTCTATGCCCAATGAGTCAGCGATGAACTTCGAGTTATGGTGTAAATGTGGGCCAACAATAGGACCAGTTTTTTTGAAGGATTCGGCATACTGAAAAAAGGATTTACTACTGATAGAGGCATTAGGAGCGAGATTCTGTTCATGTCGGAAGTTAAGAGAAAGGGAAGGATGCAATAGTTCATATACATTCAGGATATTGCGATTACCAGTGACTCTGTAGCAAGACCATAAGCGTCTGCATTTGTGGTGAGTTGCTGCAGTAGCATCACTCATCCATTTGGGCTTAGAGCTGGGAGTATAAGTGAAATTGTAACTAACAGAAGATAGGGTTTTATAAACCTTACCGGAGAAAGTCATCCAGACCGCCCCAGCATCATCATTGTGGTTCAATCTTCTGGCGATATTAGATTGAAGAGTCGGTAAAATATTTTTAAAGTTATACTGTTGAATCGTTTTAGCAGTTGAAGAGAAGTTTATACCGAGGTTAATGACCAGAATGTCATGGTTGCTAGCCACCAGTTTACCGTTGTGCTCGATATCCGTAACAATTTCATTATCAGACGTAAAAAACCAAATCCAATATCGTATTGCCTCGTGTAGGCTTAGTTACATGTTGTGTGAGTGACATTTCAAGGACAAGTTCCGAAAAATCCTGGGCTGCAGCAGGTGCGCAGTGCATAGACCAATCAATATCGCGGTAGTTGAAATCACCAAGAAGAATTAAATTTTGCCTTTGCACAGACCTGAGCATCTGGAGTAGTTTTGCATTGTTATCAGGACTCGAATTTGGGGAACGGTAGATAACTCCTGCGACAAATTTTGAAGTTTTGGATGAAAGGTAATCCAGCTAGAGCTTTCAAAGTCATAATCTCTCACATCAAAGGCACTGGAGGGAAAGCCTGTGCGCACGTAAATAGCGGTGCCACCAATATGGTGACCAAGTTTGTCATTCCGTGAGAGCAGGTTATACTGCTGAAACTGGGGAGGCGTGCAAATTCTCGTGAAACCAAGTTTCGGTTAGAGCAAGAATAGTGGGGTGATTCAGGGCAAGCAATGCTTCTATTTCAGTATACTTATTGTTGATGCTTTGTGCATTGGTATAAATAACTTTTATTTGTAATGGATTTCAAGCAGTGACGTGTGTTGCATGTTGCATGTTGAAGCAAATTTTGGCTGGGGGGAAGGCGGTAGCACTTTTGGTTAAGAGAATCTGAAGAAAGAGTCTCCTCTCTTTGTAACTCTCTTCCTGAAAAAGTTATTGCTGCTACATCTATAAATTCTTTCAAGGCACGTCTAGATTTTTTCTTGTAGTTGTTGTATTTTGAGAAAAGGCGTGGGTCACCTCTGTCATATCTTTCTGCTCTGTGCGGGAAACTCTACTTTCAAAAGGTTGATGGTTTTAAGTAACCCACAAACTTATTCATGTTTCTTCTCATGCTGACGAAGCAAACCTAAAATCAGAAAAACCACTGTTGCACAACATGTGCATGACCTAAATTACTACGTTAGGTTGATAGTATTAATACACACCATAATATGTCACCTGCCAAGAATCATTGACAACGCAACAAACATCCTATCAAGAGTACGACGACTCTTCACTTGTGTCTTTACATCTAAGGGAGTTTGGATGTTGTTAGGCAGCTGAGGAAAAATAACAGTTTTATAGAATAGGTAAAATTTGTTTGTTAGATTTTAGTCGCCTGAAAACATAAAAGTCACAATTATTGACACAGCTTACAATTTTCTTGTTGGAAAAAGGAGTCTACAAGACCATGACCTGACACAACAGCTTACTAAGCCAACTCGTCACCGCTATGGCCAAAAATCAAGTGTTCTCAACTTTAATACCTCTACTGAAGATATTCAATTATTAACACCTGTTATTCACTCAGCTTCTTTTGGCAATAGCGAACATGATATTCTTAATTTCAAGGTTGAAACTGTTTTTAGTCTGTTCTCTGCCCTTTTTAACTGGCCAAATTTCCGTGTTGCTTAGACACTTCCGAGTTGGTGGCTACCCTGTGTTTAATGACTTAATCTTACTGCATAGACTGGCATTTTGAATTTGAAGTGCTTGATTTTAATTCCCTGATTACCACTGTGGAAAGTAAAGACAACCTCTTGCTTCTTTCTCACTATCCATAACACTGAAAATAACACTCCGTGTTGGTCCAAGACGACATCCGGTCTCTTCCTAATAAGAAAAACGGCTTACAATAATTGCATTAGGCAGTCGCCTTCTCCCACTAACCTTGTGTCATTCTGTAAGGAATGAACCAGTCTTTACCATTCGTTAGGCAAGAATAAACTACGGAAGCCAATCATACCAAGCTAAGAAACAGCCAAAAGTTCCTTATTCTTACATCAACCGAAATAAGAAATCCTTCGCTGTAAACTGGCTCAAAAATCATGATGGGATTACAGTCTGCTTCTCGACTCGAATATCACAGCTGCTTTTAATAAACACTTTATCGCGACTTTACTGCCTCCAGTGAGAAACCAGTTTTTCACTCGAAAACGTTAAGTCAACTCTCCAAGAACTAAACTAAGACACCACTTATGGTCTCGATGAACTCTTTTTTTTCTTCTTAATATTAGTGTTCCGCTTCCAATTTACCTTTTCTTCACTACCTCAATTCGCACTGTATCTTCCCATTTTGGGGGAAAGACGTTAAAACAACCCCTATTCACAAAAAGTGGATCCCACCATTAGTCTTCTTTCTATTCTTTTCAAAATTCTCGAACGCTTTTTCTACACAGATCTTCTTCAGAATTGTGCTGCTCTTAACACTCTGCCACCACAACAACACGGTTTTCTTCTATCCCGTCTCAGCAGCATGCTCAGTACTTACAACCAAATTATACAATAAGTGGGTTCAGGTATTCTATAAGACATGATTTTACTTGATCTTAAGAAAGCTTTCGATTCTCTTCTCATTGCACATTAATCAATAAGCTTATCAAGCTTAACAAGCTTAATTAACAACATTATCGCAACCTTCCAAAGCCTCTGATCTCGTGGGTCCACGTTATTTTTATGCTCATTGGCGGCGTGATCGCCTCCATGGAACAGTCAGCAACTGGCGCCTTGTTACTTCAGGTGTTTCTCAGGGGTCTGTTCTTTGGCCTCTGCTCTTAATACAGGGTGATTCATAAAGTACTGAAAAATAGGCCTATAGGCTCTACAAATGCAGGCTGATAACATGTAGGCTTAAGCAATTTTTGGGCTATAAAAGACCTAATAAAATGATGATATAATTCAAGGGATGCACATTGGTAAGCTTGTGTTAGGTTGAAGTGTTTCTTTCATGTGCTAATAAAAACGCCAATAGGTCTATACGTTTTATAGGCCTATTTTTCAATACTTTATGAATAATCCCGTGTATCAGACCTACATATCTATGTCAAGGCGCCATTAAGCCTCACCCCCCCCCCACCTAACCAGGGTTTTCACTTCTGACTGCTGCGGTATGCTGATAATTTGAAACTGTACTCATTTTCTTTTCTCCCTGCCACACTTCAAATTAGGTTGACCACATTGATGACTGGGTTATCTAACCATGACCTTGAACTTTCGCCCTGGTGAATATTTAGATATGTATTTTGTCCATAGCAACCCACATCACCCCTATCGCATTATTTCTAAAAGTCTTACTGAAAAATCAGAATTATCGACAATTAACTTTATAGTTCCATTGTCATGCTGGCTTTGTCATCTGCAAAGTTGTGAAAAAAAGCTCATTAATTTTTTTTATAATTACCCAGTAACTTGTTTTGGACTCTGTACACCACCTTTCTCACTTCTTCTGTCAACTCATTCAAAGGCTCGCTTTGACCACATAGTTTTAAAAACAGACTTAACACTCACGTATCAAATGGATCCCCGAACGTACCCCATTTTATCATACTTAAAATAATTTGCGTATTTTTATCATTGTACTTCGAAGTATAATAAGGTACTATGTTTCTGGATCACTCGAAAATTACATTGCTTAAGATTTTAGAACATCCTATTCGCTCAGTTAACGCATAGCATAGAATAACTGATTTAAGTAAGGTCTGTGCGAAATTCTAGCCTAACTATCATTAATTGTTAATTGTATGTAATTCTACTCATTCCAATGTATACTGTAAATTTCGATGGATTTTTAAAAATGTTCATGTACGTGTTACCTAATACGTATAGGGACTGCATATAGAAAATTGGGTTTAAAAAAGAAAAAAATCAAACGATGGTGATATTAAATATTTTTATCTTTTTGTGTGGGAGGCTGAGGTGAAACTTGCTGCATATACTACCTAACTTGATTACTATTAGCTCTTTAATGATATGTAATAAAAAAAAATTCAACTACAACGTCAGTTAAATGGTTTAGTTTTAATTTTGTATAAATTTTTTTTTCAGATCAATGCAGTGCGATCAGTAGATGACTACCTTAGAATTCCATATGAAGAAATGCATGGTACAGTGCCTTTAGGTAGCCTGACGTTTATCTCAGTTAAACTTGTAGAGGTACGTACAAGATGGAAGTATTTCAGTTTACGTTAAGTTTTTTGGCTGTCAGGAGCATCTTTCAAAATGCAAGTGAACTGAAAGGCCAGGTTAATAGTACCAATTCGCGAAAATTTCATTATTGTTGTGAGCAAACCTAGCCAATCTTAACTCCGTCCTACTCAATCATTTCCTATTATTCAGTTACTTCCTACTTTTGCGAAATTTACCTGACTTTCCCTTACTTCTTCCATCTATACACGATATTTCCCTAGCCTTCCTTTAACTCTGTCGATCTACACACTATATTACATTATCTTTCCTATACCCCTAACCCGTCCATCTGTTCCCTAAATACCATAGTTTCTCTTGTGCCGTCCATTATAGACACTTTCATATATTTTTTTCTCTATTTATGCACGATATTTCCCTATCTTCCCTTACTCCGTCCATCTGTACACGAAATTTCCCTAGTTTATCCATTTCCATTCACCTACACACAGTGTTTCCCTATTTTACTGTGCCCATCTAAGCACGTTATTTCTCTACCATCACCTTACTTCTTCCTTTTGTACACGAAATTTCCCTACATTTCTTTTACTCCCCATCTGTACAGAATATTTACTTACTTCGTCCGTTTATACACGATATTTTCCTATCTTTTTCTTACTTAGTCCGTGAGTAAACGAAATTTCCATACCTTTCCTTTACAAAACATATCCATTTTACTTTTCTTGCAAATATAAGATGGTGCCGAACTAGGCTTCCAATAAATACTTTTTTTGCTTGTAACTTCAAAATGGGTAATCCGAATGGGCGCAAACCACTTGATAATAAAAAGTTGAATTACCTTGTTTTTTTTTAAAGGGTCAGCTCTAGTTTTGTAAATTTCATGAGGGCGATCCATTGTTTTTGCTTGTAACATGTAAACAGTTTACCAGATTAAAACAATCTTATTGTAAATAATCCCAAAAATTAATTTTTTAAAATTTATAACGAAAGGTCAATCTTGTGAAAACTAATAGGGCTTCTAAAATGACGTCCACGAACTGGTATTGTGTTATAAACTTGTAAACCCTTGCGGAACGTGTGCATTGAAAAGGGTGCAAGGAGGAGGTTGAGTAGATAAATTGAATAAACACCTCTGTTTACTTTTTGCTGTTGCTGGTTTGAGTTATGTGTGTATTCTGGTTCGCCCTCCTTCAATCCCCCCTCGCTTACGCCCCTTCTGTCTATATCTCTTCCTCTCTCATCCTAATAAATCTCCTCCTCCTCTATCCCTGCTGCTGGTCTTCTCTCCTTTCCCTCACTCACTTTTTCTCACGACTCACTTCTTATATCTGTCTTTTTTTTCCTCCCCTAGTTATCCCCAAGGTCTCTTCCTGGACCTTCCATCTGTTACTCCTCCTCCCTCCCTGTCTTCTGGAAATCACTTCAGTGAATCTTTAAAACTCTCCCTTTTCCTCTTCCACTCTCCCTTCCTTTCAGTTGTTATCCAGCCACTAATACCGCTAGCCCTCTCTCTCTCTTCTGCTATTCTATCCTACCCCTCCTACTTCCCTCCCTACGGCGCCTCTTTCCCCGCCCTCCTCCTCATGCTTCTGTTTTCACAATCATTTCATTCTTTCCACCATTCTCCCTCCTTCCTCCCTTCCATCACGCCCACTCTTCCACTCTTACTCTCCTCCATCCTGCCCCACTTTCCTTCCCTCCCTCCCTTATCTGGCTCTCTTTCCCTCCCTTCCTTCCTTTTCTGTCCCTCTTTCCCTCCCTTCCTCTCTTTTCTGTCCCGCTTTCCCTCCCTTCCTCCCTTATCTATCCCTCCTTCCCTCCCTTCCACCCTCATCCGTCCCTCTTTCCCTCCCTTACTCGTCCCTCTTTCCCTCCCTTATATGTCCCTCTTTCCCTCCCTTCTCCCTTGTCTATCCCTCTTTCCTTCCCTCTCCCTTATCTGTCCCACTTTCCTTCCTTATCTGTCCCTCTTTCCCTCCCTTATCTGCCAGTATTTCCCTCCCTTCCTCCCGTATCTGTCCTTTTTTCCCTCTCTTCATCCCTTATCTGTCCCTCTTTCCCTCCCTTCCTCCGTCCCTCTTTCCCTCCCTTATCTGTCCCTCTTTCCCTCCCTTCCTCCCTTATCAGATCCGTATTTCCCTCCCTTCCTCCCTTATCTGTCCCTCCCTTATCCTCATCACCACCCGTGGGGACGTCGCCACCAGGAGAGAAACTGTCGTTGAACGGCCAGCTTGCTGAGGGGGCCGTTGTGTCCCCTCAACATCTTGATACTTCTTTGCCCATGGAACAGGGAGAGATTTCCTGTTCCAATTCTCCAGAACTTTTTCCTCCTTCCGAGGAAAACCTCACTGAACCTCACTCCATCTTTTGATTCGGGTGAGGATTCGGATGTTTTCGGATCGCCCAGAGGAGGAGTTGAGGAGAATAATTCAGTCTTCAGCCCGCCCTAATGCCTGCGCATGCCATCGTTCAGTGGAACTGCCAAAGTTATCGGACCCATGCCGAAGAGCTGCGGCTGCTTTTGTTGCATTGGCGACCTCTGTGCTGCTGTCTACCGTCTGGATGCTGACCCTGTGCCACGTGCACATGGTGGTGTTGCAGTGCTGGTTCAACACTCTCAGCCGCATGCCAGTGTGCCTCTGCACACTAGGCTTCAGGCGGTAGCAGTTCGTGTTTCTTTCCATTTGGATATTACTGTCTGTTCGCTTTATTTGCCACCGGATGAGGTCTTTGGGGTTGGTGACCTGGAGGACCTGGTCCGCCAGCTTCCTGCCCCTTTTCTGTTGCTGGGCGACTTTAACAGCCACCATGTCCAGTGGGGGGGACCTCATACAGACAACAAAGGGAGGATCCTTGAGGAGTGGATGCGGAGGGGGTCTGTTGGCATCCTGAACGATGGAGCCATGACACACTGTAACCTGGCCACGGGCAATTGGTCAGCGGTGGACTTAGCCTTTTGCTCGCTGGCCATCCCAGTTCACTTCACTTGGGGTGTCACTGCCGATCTGCATGGAAGCGATCACCTCCCCATTGTGTTGTCCACAACACAAGGGGGTTCTGTGGCTTCCAGGCCAGCCCGGTGGGCGCTTAAACGTGCTAAATGGTCAGCTTTTGCTGAGGCTGCTGTATTTCAGCGTGCGGTTGAGGACTTTTCTGATGTGGATGAACTTTCCACTCATTTCGCTGACGTGGTCCTTGCTGCTGCTCATGCTACTATCCCGCGTACGTCCACTCAGCCGCGGCGGGTTCCTGTTCCGTGGTGGACACCTGCTTGCGGGCAGGCCATTCAGGCCCGCCGGCGAGCGTTACGTGCGTTTACAGTCAGCCCAACTGCTGACAACTTTGTAGCCTTTAAGCGCTGTCGTGCCCGTGCCAGGTTTGTCATCCGTGAGGCTAGACGTGCTTCGTGGGCAGTTTATGTTTCGTCGATCACGCGCTCCACGCCTTCTCAGCAGGTGTGGCGGAAGGTGCGCCATATCTCGGGGAAGACCGTGCCTTCCCCGGTTTCACAGCTGAAGGTGGCGAATACCGTGATCTCTTCTGTGCCGGATATCGCCGACTGTCTTGCGTCTGCGTTTGCGCAGGTTTCGAGTGATAACCATTATGATCCTGGTTTCCTCAGAATAAAGCGTAGGGAAGAGGCTCACCCTCTAGACTTTCGCTCCGACGGGCTAGAGGAGTACAATTTACCGTTCACCAGGCAGGAATTTGTTTCCGCTTTGTCCAAGTCGCATGACTCCGCCCCAGGGCCTGATGATGTTCACTATCAGCTGTTGAAACATCTGCCTCTTGCCTCCCAGCAGTTCTTGCTGGAGATGTTCAACCGTGTGTGGACAGCAGTGGTCATCCCGATTGTGAAACCGGGCAAAGACCCTACTGCTCCTTCCAGTTATCGCCCAATCGCTCTGACTAGCTGTGTCTGTAAACTTATGGAACGGATGGTCAGTGAGAGGTTGGTCTGGGTGCTGGAATCACGCGGATTCTTATCTGCGTCCCAGTGTGGCTTTCGACGTTTTCGGTCAACCATTGATCATCTGGTTGCCCTTGAATCGGATGTGAGGGAGGCTTTTCGCCTGCGTCAACATCTGGTTCAGGTTTTCTTTGACTTAGAGAAGGCTTATGATACGACCTGGCGTTATGGGATTCTCCGTAATCTCTATAACTGTGGCTTGAGGGGACGGATGCCACTGTTGCTTTCCGCTTACCTCTCAGGCCGTTCTTTTCGTGTTCGTGTCAGGGCGACTCTTTCCTGCCCGTTTGTCTTGGAGAATGGTGTGCCTCAAGGAGGTGTTCTTAGTGTCATCTTGTTTGCTATTGGGATCAACCCCATTGCTCAGCAAGCTGCTGTTCCCCAGTCATTGTTTGTCGATGACTTCGGCCTGCGCTTTCGAGCAGCTCGCATGCAGACCTGCGAGCGGCAGCTACAGCTGGCGATTAACAAAGTCCAGACCTGGGCGGTCAGTAATGGATTCCGGTTTTCTCCGGACAAGACTGTGTGCATTCACTTTTGCCGCCAACGAACGCTGCACCCAGATCCTTGCCTGTACTTGGGGCAGGCGCAGATTCCTGTTGTCCCACAGGCACGTTTCCTGGGTCTGGTGTTCGATTCCAGGTTATCTTGGCTTCCACACTTGCGCCAACTTAAAGACAAGTCTTTGCGGGCACTTAACATCTTGCGGGTTCTGTCGGGCACTTCATGGGGTGCCGATCGCGCTGTCATGTTGCGCCTCTACAGAGCCCTTGTCCGCAGCAAACTTGATTATGCGTGCATGGTGTATGGTTCGGCTAGTGACTCGACTCTCCAGATGTTGGACACTGTGCATCACAGTGGCCTGCGTGTGGCGACTGGGGCATTTCGAACTTCTCCAGTGGTCAGCCTCTATGCTGAGGCCTCGGAGCCACCTTTGGCCATTCGTCGGCGAAAGCTGGCCATTCAGTATGCTGTGCGTTTACGTGCTGTGGAATCCAGTCCTGCTTGGTCCATGGTGTTTGGGCCAGACTTACGAGTCGGTAGACGCAGGGTGGGTAAGGGTGATTTCCGCGATAGGCTCCAGCAGTCCTGTCAGGAGATAGCCTTTGAAAAGCCCAGCGTCTTGAGGCTTGGGGGGATGCCAGTAGCCCCTTGGCTTGTCCCAAGTGGCATTTTCATTTTCGCTCTGGCGTCCCTCCCGAAGGGTTCCACTCTATCTGCACGGTACTTACAGGAGTTCCGGCGGCTGTGTTCTCAGTACGCCGGTTATCAGCGCCTGTTTACTGATGGGTCGAAGTCCGACGTTGGCGTGGCGTGTGCTTGTGTGTGTAAGGGTGTAACGGTTGCCCATCGCCTTCCATCAGGCTATTCTGTGTTCTCTGCAGAGCTTTTGGCTCTTGGTTTGGCGGTGGAATGGATCCTTGACCTTCAGGGCACGCATTTCATTGTCTTTAGTGATTCCATGAGTGCCCTGGAGTCCTTGGCGAATTACAATCCTCGGAACCCCTTGACACAACGTGTCCAAGCTTTGCTTTCCCGCTTGCCTGGCCAGCGGAAAACCGTGCTTTTCTGCTGGATCCCGGGCCATGTTGGGATAGCAGGGAATGAACAAGCTGATTCTGCTGCGAAAGGGGCCCTTTCTGGCCCTCTCGGTAGGGATCTCAGCCTTGTTCCCTCAGATGCCTTTCCAACTCTGCGTCTGAGGTTACACGCTTTTTGGCAAACCTTGTGGGACAGACAGGACGGTAATAAGTTACGGGCCATTAAAGGCACTGTCGAGGAGTGGCACTCGGCGTGTCGCCGCAGTCGCCGTGAAGAGGTTGTGTTGGCCCGTTTGCGAATTGGTCACACCCGACTTACTCACTGTTTCCTTTTGCGGGGGGTTGACCCTCCTGAATGTTCTTGGTGTCGACGGCCACTTACGGTCCGGCACTTACTTGTTGATTGTCGCCATCTTGATGGTGTTCGTCGTCGGTTCCATCTTCCGCATGACATTGCGCGTCAGTTGGGCGATAAGTCTGTCCTCCTGTCCGGTGTTTTTCAATTTTTGCAGGAG
>JAHWFP010004724.1:36691-67168 GCA_023313725.1 Lithobius niger | reverse complement strand
GCAATAAAACACCCCATCATTGAACTCAATGTGTGATCATCTATACTCTTCACTGATGGAATGATAAAGGCAGATTTTTGGGAGAAGGATTAGTTCAGTTACAGTGTAGTAGTCTAGGTTGCCACAGGGTCACATATTACAAAGATACTAAACAAACCATAAATTTGAATCTTATCGAACATCTGTACCTCTTAAAAAAATTTAAAAATCTCAAACAGGAGGACAGAGTCGTCGCCAATTGATGCGCTAAGTCAAGCGGATGATGAAAACGGTGACGACCATTATCAGGATGGCGACATTTCACAAGCACATGATGGCCGTAATTGGAAGATGACACGCATGACATTCAGGGGGAAATTCCCCCTCATAAGGAAACAAAATGTTAGGTTGGTATCACCAATACGTTATTGGGCCAACACCACCTCTTAATGGTAACTGCGGCGACAAGCTGAGCGTCGAGCCTGGATAGCGCCGTATGTAGCCCGCAACTTATTGCCGTCGTCCCACAAGACTTGCCAACAATTACCATGCAACCCCATACACAGAATCGGAAAGGCGTTCGAGGGATCAAGGCTAAGACCCCTTTCGAGAGGACTAACAGAGGACCCTTTTGCTGCCGCATCAGCATGCTCATTCCCAGTTATCCCAACACGGTTCGAGATACAGCAGAAAATCACAGTGTTCTGCTGACCAGGCAAGCAGAAAAGCAGAGCTTGGTGTCACTGTGTCAAGGGGTTCCAAGGGTTGTACGACACCAGGGATTCCAGGGATTCCAGGAAATCACTGAAGCCAAACCAGACCAAGGATGCAGGAATGGCTAACTGACAGACGTCAACAGGTACTAATACTTGGCAACTATTCAACCCCCACACCGGTTACCCGTGGAGTAGTGCAGGGTTCTGTACTCGGTCCATTTTATTCCTCCTTTTCTTCAATACACCTGGGCAATATTATCCAGAACTACTAGCTAAATTATCCTGAACTACTAGCTAAATTATCCTGAACTATTAGCTAAATTATCCTGAACTACTAGCTAAATTATCCTGAACTACTAGCTAAATTATCCTGGACTACTAGCTAAATTATCCGGAACTACTAGCTGAATTATCCTGAACTACTAGCTAAATTATCCTGAACTACTAGCTAAATTATCCTGGACTACTAGCTAAATTCGCCGATGACACGAAAATTAAACATCCGTACCTATCCAACAATGATAATATGATATTCCAAATTCAACTTGATAATCTTTTTCTTGGTTTTTTGGCCTGGCAATTGCAAGTCCATCCAGATAAATACGATATCATGCATTTTGGTATTCATAAACCAAGAATAACTTACTATTGGGGTCAGAATGAACTCTCAAAATTAACACAGGTTACCGATCTTGGTGTTATAATTAAAGCAGATTTAAAATTCGACACGCACATTAACGAAGTTGCCCGTAAGGCAACTGGTATTATGTTTCTTATAAACCGCATTATTTCCTCCATACGTTAATCTGTATATTTAAAACTGTTTCTGACGTTGGTTAGACGAATCATAGAATATGCTACTGAACTGTGGTTCCCAATATTAATAAAACATCATAATGCCCTCGGAAATATACAAAGACGTACCACAAAGAATATTCTTGGTCTACGAAAATTAACTTATCCTACAAGACTATGGATTCTGAATACCAAACAATTGGGTGGCGTCTTACACGTGGAAATATTATAACAACATACAAAATTATTAAATGTGGCTATGGTGGCCAATGCCTTTTCACATTAATTTCACATCCATGTCATATGCGTGGTCGTCCGTATAGAATTCAACGTCTACAGTTATGCAAATCACAAACACTCAGTTTCTTTTCGTACCGTATGATCCAAATTTGGAATAACCTGCCTGTTGAGGTGGTTCAGGCCTCAATGGTTGATTCTTTTAAAAACAATTTGGATTTACATTTCTCAAACTCCTATTAACTATTCCAAACTTCATTTTAACTATAAATTCGTTATTGACATATGAAACCAAATCTACATGAAACTTCACGTCTTCCATGTAATCTCATAAACACACATTTCAAATTAAAATTTGGTGGAGTGTGTGCAGCAATACTATCTTATCTTTTGTAACCATGTGTGAAAATGGATGGAGTGTGATCTGATGTTTTATGAACAGCATTAAGCTAATCTGTTTATTGTCGAAGGTGGGACAATGTTCCATATATCTAGATACACGCTAGCCGCCAAGTAACAGCAGATCGTCCGATTGTAGACATCCGATTGTTTAAAAGTGATTGTTGATGAAGAAAGGTGGCCGCACTAGCAGACTGTGTGTTTTAACTGAAACCAACTTATACCCGATTTCAGCATACTGGTGTAAATTCCCCATGCGGTTGAAATCTTTGCAAATCGTTTGAATCAGGTGTCTTAGGTCCAGTAACGAAGAATACGTCAACACGAAAATGTGGGAACGTGTCCTTCATGGAGAAAAAATGTCCTCAATAACGTTAATTTGTGTTACTGGTGACTAGTAACTAGTAACTAGTCCGCAGGCTCCCATGTTAATTCTCATAGGGTATAACGACTCGTCTACAGCTGATTAGGGAAAGTTGCCAGATCTAAATTTCGGCAGGCAGGTTAAGCGTCATATGGGAAGTGCCTTTTTTATAAAATGGGGGTTGCAGCTAGAAGCACGTGGACCTAAAGTGCCTCGTAAGTGCAAAATTATTGTCGTAACCATTGTTTGTATTGTCCAACAGTAGATTATAACATGCTTAAATGTTATTCGCTTATCGTTTCAGTACCGAATTGTCAGAAGTCATTGTTGTTGCAAATAGGGGGTGGCTTTGTAAGTTTGATATAGTTCCTTTTCTTTTATGGGGCGCATGGCGGCAGGCCGCGGCCCCAATTAAAATTCAGAATGGAATGGTTCACTAAGAAACGGAGTACCTTGTATTGCAAAGGTTTGTTACGGTACACGAACGAATCCAAACTAAATCATCTACCCCACGACGATAAAAGGGACAATTATGTGTTCGTGAAGACCATGGTAACTAAGTGATTGAATGATTAAAGTTAACCGCGGTAGGGCCAAGTGAGGAGGGATGCGCTGATTGAGTGAACGAAGCGAACGAAAATCAGCGTCACACCGTGTCAATTTCGTTGACGTAACTGCTAACTGCTAATTGAGCAATGGCAAAGGTGAAAATTATGAATGAGAAAATTTATAGACATAACATTTCTCCAGACAAAAGCGGCACAGATGACGATTACACCGTCCGATCTTTTCTACATTTACAGTCCTCTGAAAGTTGTGATATTCTCCCAAAATCCAAACTGGTATAAGAGAAGCCGCCAATTTTCAATAAACGTCAGCCTTTCAAAGTAGTGATATCATTCAACCAGGGAAAGGCCGCCAAGGTTAATCCTATTAGCCAAGTTAATCGCACCGAATAATACTTTGGACATTAAATGAAAACTTGAAGAAGACGGTACACGAACTCCTACTGAATTATCTGCCCCACGACTATAAAAGGGTGTGCTTCTTACTAATTTATTTGGGAGCATTAGTGAAACGGACATTCGATTTATGTATAATTACTGAGGGACACGTCTACAGCTCATTAGGGAAAGTTGCCAGATCTAAATTTCGGCAGACAGGTGTGGCTTTCGTCATATGTGTAAGTGCTTTTTTTCTAAAATGGGGGTTGCTGCTAGCAGCACGTGAACAACAAGTGGCTCGTACGTGCCAAATTATTGTTGTAATCATTGTCGTAACAGTTGGCTGAAACATTTAAAATTGGCAATGCTACAATTTTAAGCCAAACAAATATACTTACAGTTATTTGATAGAGATTTAAAAACCAGTAGACTATGGTGGCCGACAAAGACGAAATGTTTCTTCTCCCAAAAGCGGTATGATGACGTCAGCTTGTTCCAGTTGGCAACAATCAACATTACGACTTGCGCCGATTGTTATTCGTGAACCACATTATTTATGCAATACGCCATTGATAAACATCAGTCGTCACCAATCTGGATACGCTAAACTGATTTATTTGAGTGAACAACTACAGCTTCATGCCGTGATTCAAATTAACCTTGTGAATGAGCGAAACGAACCAAAATCAGCGTTTGGTAGCCAGTACGCTCAAAATTAAGATTGAACGAACTTAGGCCTGTGAAACAAGCACAAACAATAAACCACAACCGTGCCACTTTGACTCAACTAACTGCAAATTGGGCAATGGCAAATGTCGAAATTATGGATGACACCATCAATAGACATAAAATACCTCCGGACAAAAGAGGTAAAGATGATGATTAGACCGTGAAATTCTCTGTACATTTACAAGTCTAAGCAAGTTCTGACCGTGTCAATTTAACTGGTGTAACGGCTAATTGGGCCACGGCAAATGTGAAAATTATAAATGAGCAAATTTATAGACATAAAATTCCTCCAGACAGAAAAGGTAGATTGGACGATTAAACCGTCTGATCCTTCGTTCGTTCACAGTCCTATTAAAGCTGTGATATCCACCCAAAACCAAAGCTGGTATAAGAGAAGCCGCCAAGTTTCAAAAAAGGGTCGGCCTTTCAAATTAGTGATATCATTCAGCCAGAGAAAGGCCGCCAAGGTTAATCTTGTTGGCCAAGTTAATCGCACCTAATAATACTTTGGGCGTTGAATGAAAACTTGAAGATTGCTACCGCCAGTAGCAATGTTCTAGTTTTCATTTAACTTTTGAACTATTAGTAGGTGCGATTAACTTGCCCAACAGGATTAACCTTGGCGGCCTTTCTCTGGCTGCATGATATCACTACTTTGAAAGGCCGACCTTTTTTTGAAACTTGGCGGCTTCTCTTATACCATTTTTGGTTTTAGGTGGATTTACTTATTACGACACCATTGCTTGTATTGTTTATTTGGTCCCCAACAACTTGATTTTACTGTAAACATACCTTGAGCGTCAACCCTGTTTTTGTACATTTTCTTTTTAGACTAATCGCATTTTTGCTACACAGCCAATTGGCACTGTAGCGTGATTGTAATAAAGTAAAGTAAAGGGCAACCAGACCAAGTGTCAAAAGCCCTTCCGAAAACCCAGAATAGCCTGATGGAGGGCGATGGAAAACAGTCACTCCGTCATGCACACAAGAACATCCTATGCCAACTCCTGACTTCGACATATCTGTGAAAAACCGCCCATATCCGACGTACTCATAACAGAGCCACTGGAACTCCAGCACCTCGCTATCGAAGTAGAACTTTTGAGACGGCTGCCAGACAGAATGTGGAAATGCCACTTGGGACCTGCCTAGGGGCCACTGGCATATCCCCAAGCCTCAAGATACGGGTCATTTCAAAGGACATCTGAAAGATTTGCTGGTGCTTATGGACATCACCCTTACCCACCCTGCGTCTGCCACCCCACAAGTCTTCTCCAAAGGCTGTGGGCCAAGCGGGGCTGAATTGCACAGCACACAGGCACACAACATACTGAATTCCTAGCTGCTGCTGGCTAATTGTGAAAGGTAACTCCTAAGCTTTAGCATAGAGGATGACTACTGGCAATGTTTGAAATGTCCCAATCGCTAATTTCGTTTTTACGGGTCGGGCATCATGTGTTTTAAATGTTTGTATCAGTATTTTATACGCTTAAACTTTCTTTTATTCTAATAACTAACTTCATTACTTCATTTATCTGGAACTGTCTTACACTGAAAACATTTCCATCAGTTCCATTTAGGTGGAACTGAGTTATTTAATTCATCGACATTCATCGCAGTCTGTTCAATTAATATTAGCGATTTGTGTCGATGTAAAGTCGAACTAGACCGAATTAGGCAACGGTGTCTACTGTCTATGAACACCATCAACACTTTGGTATTAATGAAGAGAACAGTGTAATGAACATTGTCCAGTGAACATTACATATACATATAAATAAAAAACTTGACGATCCATATGCACAATCCATAATATCCTGTTAAGCAGCTTGTGTTTTGTAGTCATTCTTCATCCTGGTTTTTCATTTTCAGTGAACTAACGCCATACATCCAATATTTTTGCCTCGTTAAAAAACAATTAACCAGTCGAGTTTATATTTAGCACTTATCACCTCAATCAGGATACAGAAAGAGAAGGATAGATAGGTGAATAACGCTGAGCAATGTTTGATGCAATTTGTAATGTTTTATGACATTGGAATAAGGACGCAACAAAGTACAAACAACGCCATTGTCTTCACTTGTGTTACGTCACATAAAGCCTCGTGTGGTAGCAAATAAGCTAATATCAGACGTTTAACGTTCCTAATCCGCCATGGTAGAGGCAAGTCGGTTGAACGTTTCTTTTCATCGTAAAACGGGTTTCATTCTAAGAAATTCCAGTGACGATTTTTCGTTAGAATTCAAATCTTGCATCAAATGGAAACTATTATCGGCCGATTTTGTACTGGAAAGAAACGGTGCTTTATTTGACATCTCCCGCAACACGATTCTGTCAGTAGGAGAGTTCAAGATCTGGGAATTAAAAGACGAAGTCTACACGTGTGTGCCGGTGGAGCTGCTGCACCGTGACCTGGACATGCGAGCCGTAGACCTGTCGCACATTATTGCATGCGGAGTGAGCGCCTTTTGTCTTGTTTTGGCCCTGATGACGTATTCGTGTTCAGTGAAGGACTTTCGTAAGGCTTACCCATTTCTCTGTCATATGTTGGCGTGTTTAGCATGCTTTTGTGGCGCACTGGTACTCACTACAAGTGATTTCAACGATGAAGTTGCATACTTCTTATTGTTGTATATGTACTACGTGTTACATATTTCATACTGTTGGTTCAACGTCATATCGTTTAACATGTGGCGTACCTTCCACTCAAAGCGCATAATGTTGCATGCCCAAAATGGAACAGTTCAGGAAAGAAAACCTATACTGTACTCATCGTTGTATGCCTTTGGATTGCCAACGCTTATCATGTGTATCGTGTTAAGTTCTGACTCCCATCAGCTACCTGTCGTACATAAAGACCTAAGTAACAGTTAAGCCGGCTTCAGCGTTACTCAAACGAGGATTGTGTACTTTTCTTTTATCGTAATTCAACTTCTAAGCATTTTCCTGTGTGTTCTAGTTGCCTGTAATATATGGCAAATTCGTAAGGAAGGAACCAAGTACAATATATCCACGGAAGCCACACGTCATAAGTAAGTATACAGAAATGAACGTCCAGTTCTTTAGACTACGCCATTTCCTTTTTCAACCGGTCCAGTACTTTTGGGACATAGGTTAAGCACCATTGGTTTTTGTTTTTCAACGTGTGTTGCTGACTTCTAACGGCCACCAGACTAATGTGCCGTAGGGTCAATGCATTTTACCCTAATGGTGTTTTTCTTTTTGTTAAAAACAACAATGCCCAAGCATTTCCTCAAGTTAAATTGTCGTCTTGTTACTATACTGCATTTCTGCAGAAGATGTTTTCCTACTGTGATTGGCTAATATATGAATAGTTACAAATAATAAATTGGAGTACGTGTGCACTACGATAAAATGAAAGTAACCTTACACTGGTAGTGTTCCTGTTATTTCAACGTACACCATTTTAGAAGCTAACGATGTTCCGTGGAGAAAATTAACGGAAAAAATAATTCATGGACGCTAATCTGTAAAACCAGAAAATTAAATATAACCAGTGAATATAAAACGTGACAGCTTTGATTGATAAAGCAAAGAAAAAGGTATTGCACAAATATTTACATTAACTATAAAAATGATGCCAAAAAAATTTGGAAAATGTTAATTAAATACTTGGTATAACTGAACACCATCAACACCCATAAAAGAAATTCAAGGAAAGGGACGTAAAAAAAAATTGTGTAATAAATTTAATAAGAATTTCACTGAAACGGTTAAAAAAAATTAAAGAAAGTAAGTAGTGATGTTAGTCAAGAGAAGAAAAATAAAAGTAATAAGAATAATGAAAAATCGGTCAAAATAATCAGAGCAGCGTTAATATCATTGGTGTAAATTATCCATCTATTGTAGAAATTGTGAATATTATTGATGAAATGAAAGTCACCATGTCAATTGGATATAATGGTATACATCTGAAATATCTTAAGAGTGCGAAACTTAATACATTATTGATGATTAAGACACACTTACTGACAAAATTATTGATAAGGAAACATGGCCTAAGGGCACGTTTACGCAACCACCCGCTTTTAAATTCTCGCAGCTAGAAACTAGAAATCACCTCAAATTCCAACATGGCGGCGGTTTTATGTCTGCCGCCTCGCAACGAAATCAGCAAATAACGTGAGTTCAGAAGCGTTTGAGGAAATTGTTTCGTCATGAGGAATTCTTTATATTATTGGCACTGATTATAAGACTGCAAGTATTTACTCAAACGATGTCGGATTTAGGTAATCCATTTAGCGTTGTTACCATGGCAATGTCACCTTTGCCATCGCGATTGATTCTAGCAGCGAGAATGCAAAGGCGAGTCGCTGCGTAAACGCGCCCTAACAATCTCAAAATACAGATTATCAAACCAATTTACATAAAAGGACCGAAAGATAACATTAATAATTATAATCCGATTTTCTTGCTACCATTGTCGTAACCTATTTGAGTTAGCATTGTCAGCCAGACAAAGGTTGTGGACGTCTGCGGCCTTGCAGTGCTGGGAACACCGGTTTTCGTCAGATCCACGAAATAAAGCAGCAATGGGCTGGATTGATACTTGGGTGGGTGACCGCCTGGGAATCTGGCTATTGCAGACATTGGGCCTCAGGGCTTCGGGCAGATGACCAGGAGTGGATAACGCTCGTTAAACCCTTTAAACCCTTTGGTTGTGGAGAAAGGTTGGGGTGAAGTGTACGTCAATGTCAGAGAGTGTATAATATACAGCGCATAGCTTCGGGCTGGGGGCCCAATAAACATATATTCGTCCGTTCGTTGTTGAGAACCGAAATGAAATGATCTTGGTTTTCGGTTATAATCTTCAAGTTTTAAACCATAGGGTGCGAAGTCTTTAATTTTGAGGCCTCTCAAAATTGGGCGGCTGGCATGACTGAATGACTTACTTAAACCAGTTATTTAAGCCAGTTGAATTGTTTCCGCGATTGTTTGTCACGTTATTGTTTGTTTGTTTGTTTATTTGAGTACTAGACGGCCTGGGAAGCCATACACTCACGATACACACGATCTTGAATAATTCATTCATTCATTTATTTCCCAGGAGCCCTGGTCCGAAACCTTACGCTCCTAAGTTCAAATGCAACAAATCAAATCAATAAGATAACTAAATATCATATCAAAAAACCCAAAACTGGTAAAAGGGGCCGCCAAGTTCCGAATGGTTCGGCCCTTCAAAGGAGTGATATCAACACACCAAAACATTCACCAAGTTAATCGCACCGCTTAATAGCAATGTTCGGTAGCAATGTTCAAGTTTTCATTTAACGTTGAAAGTATTATTCGGTGCGATTAAGTTGGCGAATGTTTTGGTGTGTTGATATCACTCCTTTGAAGGGCTGAACCATTCGGAACTTGACGGCCCATTTTACCAGTTTTGGTTTTTGATATGATATCAGTCCTTTTTCTTTTTAATTGTGTATTAGACTCAACTCCACAACCGTGTAGACCTGTAATAAAGTGGCACGTCAACAAGAAATTGGTTTTCAACAATTTGCTACTACTTTTGCCTATAGGTCGAACCATCCCCAACTTGGTCACTTTTTTATAGGTTTTTGGTTTGGTTTTAATTTTGTTGTAATTTGTTTTATTTAGTTAGTTTTGGTGTGTTGATATCACTCCTTTGAAGAACCGAACTACTCTCAACTTGGTGGCCACTTCACCAGTTTTTGGCTTTGTTTATTTTACTTTATTTTTAGAGTTGGATTATTTTTCGTGATTTGGACGTGAATACAATTTCTTTGGCAACGATGTTTAGATTTATCGTGCTACGCTAGTGTGTGTCTAGGCACGCACATCAGTATACACGTTGTCATTGTCCGAACTTTGGCTGTCCAATGAGAGACGATGCCGACAATACTAACAATGTTTGTTACAATATTTTCGTACTTACGCGCCATCCCATGCCATCCTCGTTACACCCCTAGGCTCCAAACCATAAAAGGTACGCAGTTCGCATCGTACTTCAGCCATTCGTCCAATTTCGTAGCTGGAAGCCTTCCCGTTATCTCGGTATCGATGAATAATCAACCTATGGAAATTAACACGGGGATGAGCGGACTAGCAACACATTTACAAAGTTATTGAGGGTAAGATTTTGCATTGAAAGCAGCTTAGCTGGCATTCCTACACGAGGTAATTTTTGTCAGGTGGGTCATTGCTCTTGATTTCCACACAATTTAAGCTTTTGTACCACATTAATTTTTTTCCTCAAGTACCTGAAATGTGCCCAACTATGCTTCTAGATATAAGACACTGACGCTATGGCGCCGCGCTACAATGTAACCCCATTGTTGGAAAAAAGATGGCTATAAGTTTCTTATTACCATATTAAAAGGATGTTTTCGACGTTTGATCGTGTTTATTTACGGCCATTAATGGTACTGAAATTGGTTTAGCACGGCTTGACTTTTCATTGTTACAACGGAGGGAAGACCAGTAACAATGAAACAGAACACGCATCTCCACGTATTCGCACACTCGTCTATTGTGTCCGTTCTTTCCTTCGATTTCCTTGCGCTTTATTCGTTTTTTGATGTTTGCATTTGTATTATGGCTAAATTAAGTGTTTGGTTGGGCGTTGACCAACTGTTTGACGAAGATGTAGATGAAGTTTTGAGCCAGGCTTTGGCCTAAGTGGAAGGTGAACCAGTTTTAAGAAACCAGGGTCAATCTCTCGGTAAGAATGCAAAACGTAGGTTTTCATTTATTAAAGAAGATGAAGCATTGTTGCAATAAGTACACATGGACACTCATTGCAACAATAGGTTTCACTGTTGTAACTATACATTTTTACTTGCAGTATTGTTGCAATAAGTATCAAGGACCGCTGCGGTCCTTATGTAAGCCTCAGCATGAACTTCCATGTTAAACGTCAAACTTTGAACTCCTATAGTCTCGCCCAGAATTGACATATATGAACGAAATTCGGTGTTTGGGGTTGTGTCGTAACTATTTCACCACATTACAAATTTTAATGACAACAATGAAACCGTTCGGCGTCCACAGCATGGCCATTTGTTGTTGTTGTTGTTGTTGTTAGGACTCTTTGCCCTCACCTGGAGACCGAACCACTGAACCGATTTTCAAGTTCTATAGCTTAAAACGTAGGTCTGGACAAGGCCTAGGGCCTTTCGCAGGCTATTTTAACGTAACTACAATATTCTTGGCACGGAAAGCCAAATGGGCTAAAACTTTTGCTCTCACCTAGAGATCGAACCAGTGAACCGATTTTCAATTTGTATAGCTTAAAATGTAGGTATTAACACCAAACCAGGGCCTTTTGAACCCGATTTTGATGTGACTGCAGTATACTTGTCGGCAGAGCAATTATTATTGCAGAGCACTGGGCAGAAATCATTAATGTACTGTTAGGACTCTTTGTCCTCGCCCGGAGATCGAACCACAGAACCGATTTTCAAGTTCTATAGCTTAAAACGTAGGTATGGACAAGGCCTAGGGCCTTTCGCTTGCTATTTTAATCTAACTACATTATTCTTGACACGGAAAGCCAAATGGGTTAGAACTTTTGCTCTCACCTAGAGATCGAACCAATGAACGAGATTTTCAATTTGTATAGCTTAAAATGTAGGTATTAACACCAAACCAGGGCCTTTTGAACCCGATTTTGATGTGACTGCAGTATTCGCATCGGCAGAGCAATTATTATTGTAGAGCACTGGGCATAAATCATTAAGTGGAGTAACAAATTTTTGCAGAAATTTTGCAGAAAACATAAATTTGGTACACAAGTCTTTCTTAACAGTAAAAATCAAACCAGCCATGGACCCCAATGAAATACCCAAAGTGCCATCAGTGCCCTCCACCCCCCTCCCCCTCCCGCCCCAGAACCTCCTCGTGATGCCTCCCAGGGGTTTGGGCAACAAATTCTTATAGATCAAGCTAAATACATGAAATTGGGTGCAAAAGTCACTCTTAGCAGTATAAAACGAATCAGCCATGGAAAAGCCTCTCTTATAACACTTATTTTAAGTTGATTACAGTGTTCTTTTCTGTGTTATCCTTGCTAAAACAAGAAAAAAAAAGGGATATTAGTATTAAAACACGCTTAAGCGTATAAAATACGGATGTAAGCCCTAAAGGAACAGATATTAGAAAAAGACATGTTAGCCATCAGCGTCGCACTAATACGTGTAAAAGAAGCTCCAGTTTGTTTTTTGGGTCGTTGAAGATTCTTTTACACGTATTAGTACGACGCTGATGGCTTACATGTCTTTTTCTAATATCTGTTCCCTTAGGGCTTTAAGTTTTTTAAGGCTTACATCCGTATTTTATACGCTTAAGCGTTTTTTAATACTTATACATGTATACTTATTGCAACAATCGGTTTCATTGTGTACTGCTCTTACCGTTGTTGTAAGAATCCAATACGGAATTTATAAGTACTGGTTACAACAATGAAAGCGGCAAAAGTATGGTAAGAACGGTAGATAAAACTATTTTCGCAGCAGCCGGTGCATGGGATGACAGTTCAAGACACACGCTAGTGTGTCACCCGCCAAGATAAAACGATAATATCCAGATAATATGTTTTTATATGAGCATGGTGACCACTAGACGCGTTGTGTCTTTACAGCAAAGGGAGTTTGGCTGTTTTCAGGCATGTGAGGATAAATAACAATGCGACAGAAAAGGCTGAAACTTGTTTAATTGGGAGACTTTGGTCGCCTGACAACATAAAATTCACTGTTCGACCCATAACTTAACGTTTTCTTGTTGAAAAAACGACGTGAATAATGTTATTTGCCTAATTCTTACTAGTACTTACGCTTTTTTTTTGTATCACGAAAATAAATTCTTCCATGCGGTAAATAAAGCTGGTTCTTAGTTCATTTTACAGGTATTGATCTGGAGATGTGCCCTTTTCATATGGACCTTTCTAATTGGTCAAGTGGTTCAGGGGTTAGGGAGCTTCAATGGTCCAAATTGATTGTTTTACATTGTATTGAACATTGTTTTTCTGCAACAATGCCAAACTGACAATTAAAAAATTCATGCGTTTGCAAGGAGATACTGTAATCATATCAAAAACCAAAACTGGTAAAAGGGGTCGCCAAGTTCCGAATGGTTCGGCCATTGAAAGGAGTGATATCAACACACCAAAACATTCGCCAAGTTAATCGCACCGCTTAATCGCACCGCATTTCGGTAGCATCGTTCAAGTTTTCATTTAACGTCCAAAGTATTATTCGGTGTGATTAAGTTGGCGAATGTTTTGGTGTGTTGATATCACTCCTTTCAAGGGCCGAACCATTCAGAACTTGGCGGCCCTTTTTACCAGTTTTGGTTTTTGATATGATATCACTCCTTTTTTTAAATTGTGTATTGACTCAACTCCACTGCCGTGCAGATGAGTAATAAAGTGCCATGTCAACAAGAAATTGGTTTTCAACAATTTGCTACAACCTTTTACCTATAGGCCGAACCATTCTCAACTAGTCACCTCTTTATTGGCTTTTGATTTGCTTTTAATTTTGTTGTAATTGGTTGTATACACGTGAATACAATTTCTTTGCAACGTTGTTTAGATTTATTGTGATACACTTGTGTGTGCCTAGGCACGTACGTCAGTATACACGTTCTCATTGTGTGAACTTTGGCCGTCCAATGAGAGACGATGCCGACAATACTAACAATGGTTATAACAATATTTTCGTACTTACCTGCCCTCCCACGCCATCCCTGTTACACCCCCAGGCTCCAAACCATAAAAGGTACGCAGTTTGTATTGTAGTGCACCCATTCGTCCAATTTCATAGCTGGAAGCCTTCCCGTTCTCTCGGAATCGATGAATAATCACCCTATGGGATTTAACATGGGGATGAGCGGACTAGCTAGCTAGTAGCTAGTTAGCTAGAGTAGCTTGGTAGTAACACATTTTCAACGTTATTGAGGGGCATATTTTGCATTGAAAGTAGCATAGCTGGCATTCAAACACGAGTTAATTTTTGTCAGGTGGGTCATTGCTCTCGATTTCAACACAATTTAAGCTTTTGTACCGCATTATTATTTTTCTCTAAGTACCTGAAATGTGCCCAACTATGCTTCAAGATATAAGACACTGACGCAATGGCGTCGCGCTGCAATGGTTTACAACCTCGACAATTGATGTGATGTAATGTTTGTTGTGATGTTTGTTGCCTAACTTGGCGCGACACACTAGCGTGTGTCTAGATACTAATAAAAATGCTAATCAAATGAAAAAAGGTGACTGTTGTCCTCAAAATCTAACGAAACCAAAAAAAAAAAGAAGAAAAAGACATGGACCAGAAAACTAGATTGGCATTTCAAAATGGATTTCATCAATTTGGACCAAAAATTACTGATATCTACCCCAAACCCAAACTTGTTAAGGATTCCCGCCAATCTTTTCGGCTGTGTGAAGTCGTGGTATCAAACGCCAAGCTCTTTCACCAAGCTAATCCCGCCTACTAATACTTCAAACGTTAAATGAAATAATTGAAAACTGCGCTGTAAGCAATTTTCATACATTTCATTTAACCTTCAAACTATTACTCGGTGGATTAGCTTGGCGAAAGAGCTTGGCGTTTGATATCATGACTTCACACGGCCGAAAAGCTTGGCGGGAATCCTTAAAATGTTTTATTTTGGGGTAGATTATAAGATACTATTTGTTCCCCGGAGTAACATACGCCGGTCTAGCTGATTCCCGCATGCGTGAGCAAAATACTTTACTGGGGAGCATGAAATGAAAACGGTCAGCGAATGTTACGCATTTAGTATATTTACGTTGTACGTTTGTTTCATTATTTCAGGTTCATCAGATACCTAAAGCTCTTCGTGGTTGCAGGAATTTTTCCGTTGATAAGTCACATCTGCACGTATTTCCCTTATTCATTACTCAGTGAAGTACTCAGCCTTGGTGACTGGCAAGGCCTGTTGTTGTTCATCATCTATTGCTGCAAAAGGAAGGTACTCCAAGCATTTCTGAAAAAAGTCGTGTTGCTTTACCAGTGTTGCGCGAATGCAACTTCCTGGAAGCCCTTCTGCGGGTCGCGTTCACCCACCGAAGATGTGGACGTACCACAGCAGACTGCAGGAATGCAACACGTTGGAATACACGTTCCTTAAAATTACTGGGACTGTTAAACAAGATGCTGATTTCCTTACCTAAGTCGGATAGATGCCGCCAGCGAAAGGCATACACTGAAATGTAAACGTGGTGCAGTATAAGCCACCTTTATGCAATTACGTTTCATTCGAGTTACGTGGCCTGGCTTCGAACCAGTCCAACACCAGATCTCTGATACCGATACCGTTACGGTCACCGTCCACTGGCAACAGCCATGTCCGTAATGGTGGTGATGGGATAGTTCCCTAGTTCGATTCCGTGGCACGTTACTCAGTGAAGTACATAAAGGTGGCTGACTGTATTACGTTATTATTTCGAGTTGCCTTTATACTATTTATATCAATTTATGCCTTTGAGTTTTCTTGGCCAACTAATCAAGGATCCCGTAGGAATGCTGCTGGTGTCCGATTTGATCGCATTTTATGCATAATGTAGTACCATTACGGGTGTGCGAGCAAAGTAATTTGACATCAAGTCGAATCGAGTCGAGTACCTGGCCAATGATTCGAGTCTCGAGTCGAGGTCGAGTTTTTCCAAATCTTTTAATTCAATCTCAATGTTAACTGCCAGGTTACAATATAAGGTTGTACCAGTGCTTGTTACAGAACACGCGTTGAAACATCCGGTCAACTCTCGCCAAGTTTCGATCGTAGGCTACAAGTACAAGTTAAAAACTAGTTAATTCTTTAACACGTATGAATGTTAAGATGATTTTTTTTAATTAATTAGTTTTTTTATTGATTTCTGCATCGCTTCATATGACAAACTCGAAATACTCGAAACATTCGAGCTTTTGTGAGAAGGGTTGAATCGAGCTTGAGCTCTACTGGACTCGAATTTTTTCAGTTTTGCGCAATCCTAAGTACCATTACATCATACCAAAGTTCCATAGGAACGATGCGTGATGAAATCTCATCCAATGTATTCTGGCGTATGTCGATAATAAAATTTAACCAGTGCCTACAATCGAACCAGCATCATAGACTTCTCATATCTACTAGCCGTATCGTTAATTCGCTCACTCCATTGGCGTCCATCCATGCTTCATGTAATTTCTTTGACTCCTAGAGCAGTACAAAATCGATGTACTGATTATTTCGACGCAAACTAATTGTAGTTATTGTTCGCAGTTTGTCCATCACATGTTCCTCAGCACGCATGCAATTCATCTGCATCATCCGTACTTTGTAATCTCAAGAGTTCATAACACGTGTCTACAATGGCTGGCCCGAAAACAAAGTGAATTTTGATTTCCTAATGATTTTGATATCCATATTTCATACACAGCGATAGCCGTGTGTATATATAATTGAAGTCCTCTCTCCTGCAAAACAAAAACTACTAATTTCTCCGTTCCTATGCAACATATTTCGACCAAACTTGACCAGATAGTAGATAGGTAAGGAAGGTATATTTATACCAACTTTTATGCAATTCCGTGCAAAAAAAAAAAAAATCACAAAAATAGGTCTAACGGAAGTGCAAGTTAATTATCTTTCATTTGGTCCCACTCACATATTTGTAGGTGCCTTGGTTCAAGAGGAGTAGAAGTACACTTACCCAAACACGCACGCACATCTTAGGTTTTTATGATTTGAGATAGATCAACGGATATACTGACTGAGCTATCATCACGTGAAAGGCAGGAATTACGAATTCCTCGTAGGGAGTTGGGCACTGTTTCCACCATATGCAGACACACAACTGGAATAGTGACCAACAGTCCTCGTTCGTTCTGGACCCATATTATAGCTCCTGATATTCCATTAAAAATGTAAACGTTTACACATCCAAATCTGAAAATATTGCCATCAGTATTGCCATCAATATTGCCATCATTTCTAAATTGCGCTTTCAGTCAGAGGTGAGCACCATTAAACATATTTCGGCGGCGGCTAGCGAAAATCAATTTCTTTTGCAGTGCCGGAAGCAGCAACTTTCAACATTTTTAGGCAGTGGTGGTAGCCCTCAGCGGTGTTCTGGTAAAGTACACAGTTGTTAATCTGAATTTGTCTCTTCAGTTGTTGAAAAATATTTGCTATTAACCCTTTATAGCCTGGCGTCCCTTTAAGAGGACGGCTACTGAACGTTCAAAAACTAAATCCCAACGCGCAATGCGAGCTTTATGAGGGGCCCCCGGGGAGCCCGAGTAAAGCGAGCAGCAACAGCCCAGTGGTAAGCGTCCTTGTTTCCAAACCAAGTTAATGCCGGATCGAATCCCGCGACTGACCCATGGGCATTAAAGTGTTAAATTAGGATTAATGGAAAGAATAAATTCCAGTCTTCCAGAATATCCTAAGCATGTCCATTTCGGGCTATTCGAGGGCTCCCAAGTGCACTTTGAACCCGAAAATCACTATAACAAACCTATTGAGAAAAGAGCGTTTGTGGGAATTAAGGGTGATATATTTGAAATACGATTTTGGGGTTGAATGGTGCTTTTACGTAAAGGATGTATACCGCCTTTCCTGTCCAGAATTGTGTGTTGAACGTTTTGTTTCGCATTATGCTTTTGATTTGTTGACCGTTAAGGAGTTACAGCCAAAAATTACCGTTTTTCAACTACTATTTTGACCGCCATCTTGGATTTAAGGGCTCCTGGGTAAATTTCAAAGTGGCTCCATATCAAAAAATGATCTTACAAGCATGTAGGTTTATCATGCCGATTTTCATGCTTTTTTTGACAAGGTGCACAATTCCTTGAATTTTACCATCTCTGCCACCTAACTTTAGCAGAAAAACTTATTATCACGGAAACCAGGACTCGCTAACATCTCTGGATCCAATAACTTTTGTCAACAACTACGCAATTTTAGAATTTATGTTAGTAACGCCTCTGTACTGTTTCTAGTTAGCTTTTGTGACAGTTGGTAAATCCTGCCTTGTGCCCAAAAGACCCTTTCAAGTAACACCCAAACCAACGAAAAAATAGTAAACAAGTCGTTTCATTTGTTCACCAACCAAGGCCCCAACTTTTGATTAGATTGAAAGCATGTCACGGAAGGGCAGCAAAATATTTCAAAATGAATATTCGCAAACTTACATGCAGGGCATATGGTAACCGAAGAATTGTTGCAGCATATAAGATCATATTTTTTTCCAGCGCATTGTCTATCGGCGATCATTCGAACATGAGGTTGTATTCCAAAATGCGTGGGCAGTCCAGTTCAGTGAGCACTCCTCTCTGCACTGCTGATAAACCTTCTTGAGTCCACTACTTTTAATCTCGAAACATAAGCAGAGAGAGTGGCTGTTAAATTGTTGAGGTTTAAAGTGTAGAATTGGGTGACTGCCTGGGAATCTGGCTGTTGCAAACATAGGGCCTTAGGGCTTCGGGCAGATGACCAGGAGTGGTTAACGCTCGTTAAACCCTTTAACCCTTTTTTGGAGAATTGTGAGCAGATGCTCCTATTCCAAAAGACAAAGCAACAATCCTTTGGGTTCTGAGGCAACAACTGCGCACGACAACAGAGCTATCCCAAAAGCCATGAGTGACGGTAAGCAAAAGAGACTTGCTCAACAATAGAGGTATTTTGAGCCATGTGTTTAAGGTATATGGATAGTAATAATTAATAGCTGTCTATGATAGTAATCGTTTGTTGAATTCAATGCCTGTGTGAGTTGAGTAAAACGTTAAAAGAATTAATGGGTGACTAAGAAACAGTAAATTTAGTAACGAGTAACAGTATTAATTGGTAAACAACGTGAGATACGCTTCTTATATTTAAAAGAATAAATGTTGAAGAAAAGTAACTTGGCTCATTGTATTATGAGGTATTAAACGGACATTGTAACGATCCGGCGCTGCTTCTTATCTGGTGATCGTTCTACCTTAATTCGTGCCTTTGCGGTGTACGTAAGGCCAATTGTTGAATACGCCAGTCAAGTCTGGTCTCCATATCTGATTAAGGATATTACTTCGTAGGAATATGTTCAGCGATCTTTTATCAAGCGTCTCCCTGGTCTTAAACCTTTAGTTACTCTACAAACAGCGACTGATCATTCTGGGTCTTGAATCGCATGAACTGAGACGGCTCAAAGCGGACCTTTGCCTGACTTTCGCAATCCTGCGAGGTTTTGTCGACTTCGATGCAAACAAGTTGTTTTCGGTCAGAGGAAACAGTCACACTAGGGGCCACTATTTGAAGCTGACTGTTGGGGAGGTGAGGCGTGACTGCACAAAATATTTCTTTTTCTAATCGTATCGTTAGACCATGGAATGACTTGCCATCCGAGAAAGTGGGATCGTCGAGCCTTAAAAACTTTAGGGCCAGGCTGAAAAAGTTTAACTTTAACGTTTTTAAGTTTTTTTTTTTACTTTTTATTTTTTATTGTATAATTCTTATATCCTTATAACCCTGCGCACTGTGCTTATAAGCTCTTATATGTTATGTTTCTTTCCTTTTGGGGGCAGGTGTTAGCGGACGATCAACTCCTCCCTTCCTGTTTTTTTTTTTTTTTTTTTTTTTTTTGCTTTTGCCAACTTTGGAAAATAAACTTGTTTATTATTATTATTATTATTTGTGAAACGATCCCATTGCTTAAAAGTGTAAACTGTAATCCGAAGCCTATGGAAACTGGAATACAAACTGTTAAATAAATATTTCATTTTGTTATTTGAAACTTGAGTACCGATTCGTCTTGTATATAGCCTGGTCCGAGAAACGCCCCACTTGTCTGCAGGGAGATAAGTAACTAGTAATTGGTGCATGAGTAACGTTGTTGGTTTAAGTATTGTAAATTGTGTGCACACTTTTCCCTTTTGGTTTAGTACGGATTGCCAGTAAGGATACATTGAAAGAGCATGTCATCTGTGAGCGATCAAATAAAGTTCTTCTTCGAGTATTAAGTTGTTAAGTGGTGCTTCGTGCTCTCAGATTGATAGTTACCATGCCCTTGCTAATTAATAATGACGCGACGCAAGGAAATCTTCTTATTTTCAACGCTCTAGTCATTTCAGAGAACAATGCAGGGGAAATCCACGTCGGGCAGTGACTGTCTACATTCAATGCCTGCCAATATTCTAAGAATGTAACTCGGTGTTACATAAGTTAGGTGATTGCGTACAAATGTGAAACACAGACAAGGTTTCATTTCTGAAACAAAGAGATACAAGCACTACTCTTAGGTCATGTTGCAGGCAATTCGGCTGAACACTTCTTTTCATCGTCATACTCGTCTGGTTTGGAGCAATACCCAGTTTTCGGAAGAATTCAAATCATGCGTCAAGTGGAAATTAGTTTCGCACGATTTTGAGCATCAAAAAGATGATACTCTGTTGGACATTGCCCGCAACCGAACTATTCCAAAAGGTTACTTCAAGATCCTGAATACGACAGACGAAGCCTTCACATGTGTGCCAGAAGTGCTGCTGCATGGTGACTTAAATCTACTAGCCATAGATTTGGCCATCGTGGCTGCAAGGGCAGTAAGTGTCTTTTGTCTCATTTTGGCCCTGATCATGTATTCATGTTCCGTAAATGACTTTCGTAAAGCTTACCACATTATCTGTCACATGTTAGCGAGGGCAGGATGTTCTAGCAGCTTCCTGGTAATCAAAACGAGTGACATGAACAGTTATAACGCTTATCTTGTATTGTTGTTCGCGTATTACTGCATGCGCATCGCATACTGTTGGTTCAACGTCATATCGTTTAATATGTGGCGTACCTTCCACCCGAAACGATTATTGTTACACGCCCAGAATGGAACTGGTCAAGAAAGAAAAAATATAATCTGTTCATCGTTTTATGCCTTCGGATTACCAACTTTTATCATGTTTCTCGTGCTAATTGTACACCGTCAGTCAACTGGCCTGCGTAACTTCGCGAGCAGAAGTTACGACCGTGCGGGGCTCAATCTTATTCAAACGTGGATTTTATACGTATCATATATTGGAATTCAATTTATAAACTTTCTCCTCTGCTTCCTTGTTGCGTACAACGTCTGGCAAATCCGTAAGGATGGATCCAAGTACAACATATCCGTTGAAGCTATGCATCATAAGTAAGTATATTTAGGATAATAATGAGAAGTTATCGAATCGATGTTACAGTTGATCTAACAAGTTCAGTGATGCATGTGTTCAAAGTTTTAGGCCATAATTTAAAAATATTTTTAAAAAAGTAGGAATTTTTCTTTAACGTAGTGGTTGTGGCGTCTAATGACTGCAAGCCAGAAAGATACGCAAATTTATTTTTTCAAGTTTCATAAAAGTCGAAAAGTTCCATACAGTTTCCACGTCCCACATCAGCGAATAAATCGACATCATGATGATTCCTTCACATTAAAAGGCCACGTTTTCGATGCTCAAACAGCGTTTTCAAGCATGTTTTCAAAGCAAAACAAATAAAAAAAAATCATTAGTGACACTCGGGCATTAACATAATGCATGGTAGTTGATAATTAATTTGCAAATGTGAAGCTAAAGAAAGAAGATGGTTCCGACTGCCGTAGCAAATACTCGCAAAGACAAAAAAGAAGGAAACAATTTTAATTTTCGGCAACAAATTATGTGTTTTGTTCACACAAAAAAGAACAAAAACCAACGAACATAGGGCAAACCTCCAAGTTACAGACAATTGGCCCTTCCTCCCCATCTTGAAAAGTGACGTCATGACATGAGCTGTTAGATCGCATTTGCCGGAAGTGCGTCATAAAAGCCTTTCCATCTTTGCATCCATGGAACGTTTATTACCGTGCTGATGACTCTCTGCTGGTTTACTGTGATTAACTGCTACCTAATACTAATTATAATTTTTTTCCACAGGTTCATGACACAAAACAAAATTTTTCTAAACTAAATCGATATGATCGTCTTAAGTGTGTTTAACTACAGCATACTTAGCATCATCCTTGTTCAGGGAGACGTATAGAATCTTAGCCGTTTCCCGAGTGCTGAGCTCTAACAATAACGAGGGCGCGCAGCGCCCGAGGTATTGTTGGGCTGAGCATGAGGGAACGGGTAAGATCCTATATTTCTCGACCGCTTTCGCCTTTCCGCACGACCCGTCATTGTTACCACGCGTTGACTTATTGTTGCATTTGAACTAGTGCTAACGATAGTTAAGCGGCGTACAAACGTTCTAGTGAAGATATGATGGTGGCAGCATCTGATGTTTTGCACGGTAACCAAACCACTGACAAAACAAGATAAATACAGCGAATTTGACAATGAACAATTAAAGCAAACATTCATGGTGCCACATTGCGTTTCCTACAACTGTGTTATGTTGTGATGAATTTTAATTCTTGCATTACGAAAGTTTCGTAGTCTTTTTTTTTTTTAGGTTGCAGCGCATTTCTGAATTTTAATAATTCTTGAAGACGAAAGCTTCGTACTCTGCTTTTTATTTTGGTTGTTGGATGTATTTGATCTGTGTTTAATCATCATTGATAAAATTACGAAAGGAGATTGGCGTAGTTGGCGTTTATGCCGTATTTGTGACAGATGTAAAACAAAAAAGGAAAGCAGTGCTGAGATATCCCAGCACCCAAACCGAAAACCATTGTTGCGATCCTACACTGTTCCATTGTTACAAAAGTGCGGAGAAGAAGAAAGCGGTTGAGAAAGCATGATCAGACTTTCTCACCCCAACGTAGGAAGGACAATGATAAGAACGCTGTAGTTAGAGGGACTAAAGACTCTGATCATAACGTTTTTGTGGTGGAAACATCTACTGTATGTTATGAACCAGCGGAAAAAGCTAGAATTGATATTGAGGCATACATAATCGCGGTAAATAAACCATCAGAGTCATCAACACAGTAAAAAAACTAACCATGTATGCAGAGGTGTAAAATCCTTTATGACGCACTTCCGGTGAATGCCATCTAACTTCTCATGACATCACTTTTTAAGATGGAGGGGGGGGGGGGTGACTGACTGTAACGTGGGAGCGGGCTCTCTTCTTATTTTCGTTTATTTTTGTACTTTTTGTGTGAACAATACACATAACTTGTTCCCGAAAAATACAATTCTTTGCTTCTTTTATGCCTTTGCGAGTATTTGCAGCATTGAACGGCATCATCTTCCTTTAAAATTACGATGTATAGGTTTTAACTTGAAAATTATGCATTAAAACTATCAGTCGTGTTGCGGTTGGATTGTCACGCTGCAGTTCGGAAGTAGCAGCATTGACACAACGTTAAAACGAATATGGAAATTCGTTGCCTCAAGCCGTGACAGACAAGTGTAGAAATGGTGTGTTGAGCCTCCTCATTTGGAGATCCTATTGGGATCCTGCAAGATCTTGTAAGTTCTTGTAAAGTTGGTTTAAGATCCTGCAGAATCCTGTGCAAGATCTTGCAGGAATTCTAGCGGGATCTTGCAGGATAGTGAAAGAGCTTGGTATGATCTTGCAGGATCCTGCAAATTATGTAGGATCCTACAGAATCTCCACATGATCTTAATCTTGTGTAGGATCCCGCAGGATCCTGCCAGATTTTAACACGAACCTGCAGTATCTTACAAGATCTTGGATAGGATCTCCACATGGGTCCGGCTTGCCAGAAAGTCAACATCTCTGAGCATTAATTTGGCAATGTTGAATCACCTCTCCTGGAGGGGTGAAAACACAACACGTAACCGTTCTCCCGGACGACCTTTTGCCTAGTGATGGAATGTGAAGTAAGATTTTAGTACCGACACTCCTACGTTCTGTCTGTTTGGATTGAGTTAACCTTCTATAAAATAAAGTTGTATCATTCTGACATGTTCAATTAGAATTCTAGCTATTCTCTGGTTCAAGAAAGAAGGTTTTCCTTATGCGTACATCTGACTGTTCTAATAGAAATTAATGTATTATGGATTGTCCACTTCTGTTCAAACAATCGTACATTACAAAGTGAATCACCTTTAAGTTGTAATGAATGATGGATCACGCAGAAGCGAATAACCAATAACACATTATTTCCATTAGATCAGTGAGACACCCATATTTGTACAACTCTTTCATTGTTGGACCATTGTTGCAGCAGTGGATTTATATCATGAAGACACACAGCTGCAACAATGAAACCGTTGTCTTACCCTAGGCGTGGGTTTCTTACTTACGTTGGGTTTCTTACTTAGGTTAAGTAAGAAAACGAAGGCGTGGGTTTCTTACTTACGTAAGTAAGAAAACGAAGGTCTTTGGTTCTTACTTAAGTTGTAAAAATACAATCGCTGTACGTAGTTACATATCCCAAATCGTTACTAAAGTATTATCAAACTACTTCATACTTTAAATTAACTACTATTAATTTTTTTAATAAGAAAAAAATAATTCTAGGCATAGAAAACGAAGGCGTGGGGTTTTTACTTAATTAAGTAAGAAAACGAAGGCGTTTGGTTCTTACTTACGTAAATAAATATACTACCGCTATCAATGTTTGTGTATCAATATTTACGTATCAATGTTTCCAAAATAATACATTTATCGCAGCTGAAGAAAATCCCAAAGGAATGAGTTAAAATTGATTAAAACAAACAAATAAGGCATTTATTGCAGTTATTGAGTTTAAAAAACGCGGTTGGGGCAAAGAACATTCCCGCCAACAATGGCTCGTTATGCTATCACAATAATGGCTCTATTACTAACAGTGCAAACCATTGTTTTACAAATATGTTCGAAGATGGTTCGGCAATAAAGCACTAACACTGTCGCTTTATTGCAAAAATGGCTCGCCCTCTAAAGATTCAACTTGTCGTTGTACAAATATGTTTGATGTTGGCGTTCGGCAACAGCGAAAGTCTTACCTTATTGTTGCCGAACACCGTCGTCTAACTGATTCTAGGAAAACATTCTTACTTAAACTAGAGTATAGTCTTATGATCATCAAACTGCGTTCAGTTAGAAGTGAAGCATAGCAGGATTGAGAACTAATTCTGCCTTAGTCTAGTGCATGTGGTGACACGTTCTGTGATGTTCTTTATGCATTTCTTATGTCTGTCTCCTTATTAGAACATGCTGTTTATTTGTTTTAGGTTTATCACATACCTAAAGCTCTTCGTGGTTGCAGGATTTTTCCCAATGATATGTCACATCAGCTCGGCTTTTCCATATTCGTTATTCACTCTAGTCATCTACGTTGTTGCCGACTTGCAAGGCGTGTGGTTATTCGTTATCTACTGCTGCAAAAGGAAAGTACTCAAAACATTCGTAAATAAGCTCAAATCTATCTACCAGTTATGCGCGAATGCAAACCACTGCAGGCTCTCCTGCGGGTGTTTACCTCTCAAAGACTTAACTGTAACACATCCAGATTTAGAATTGCAACACGTTAGGAGTATATAATTGCTAAAACTGTTAAACAAAATACTTATGTCTAGATATCAGCAGCAAATGCTGCTCTAGGATTTGGTTGAATTTTATGCATACTTTGTAGTCACATACTACAAGAACTGTATAAGTTCCGTATGATAGAAGAATAACAAACTCGAACGAGGGTTAATCGTATCATATGAGTGTTTTAATATTAGAATTGTGATCACTATATCACTTAGAATAGAACCAGCTGTCATGCTCTTTTTATGATTAAGTATTTTGGGGTACATTGTATCTTATCTATTGTTTAGTTTGTAAAAACTACACTTTGCCAGATTTGCTTATCGTTTGCTAATATTTGGGTTTTTACAAGAATTGTGCCATGATCATTTAAAAGTATGAGCTAGTTGCATTGTTTTTACTCAACAGAAAGACTTTATTGATAGATGAGCTCCTCAGGTTATTGACACACATGCTATTGTGATGCCGCCAAGTTTATGAGATTACATCACCCAATTGTAGATTATTACATGTTTAATTGTAATGGTTTCAGTACGTAATTGCGAGAATACATTACTGTTGTGAAAAAGTAGCCAGCTAGGTTAGTGCTCTGAATAAATTGTATTGAATTGAATTGGCTTGCACATCGTTCTGTTTTATTGTTTGTGTAATTGTATCAGTAGGGCACACGACCAACTAGGTCATTGCCCAGGCTTGTTCCTTAGGATGGCTGCCCAACTTTGCTTCTGAGGTTGCAGATGCTTGGTAAGCCTATGGGACAAACAACACAGCAATAAGGTATGGGCTATTAAAGTTCTAGGTATGTGCTATCCAAGCTTGCATTCGGCTTGTTGGCACAGAAGATGCCGAGAAGAGGCGGTTTTGGAATGTATACGTATTGGTCACACAAACCTATTACATTGTTTCCGTTTGAGGGGGGGATTTTATTCCTGAATTTGATCGGTATCACCGGCTATTTACGGTCCGTCATATTCTTTTGAAATGTCACCATCTTGATGGTTATGTTCATCGCTGTTTACAACTTCTGTGTGACTTGGCGCGTCTAATAGGTGATGACTCTGTTTCCCTTCCGCGGATTTTAAACTTTCGCTGAAGGAACAGAAGTATGATAAGATCTAGATTTGGGGTTAGCTTAACTTCCCTGTAATGCATGGGAGTGGCAACCCACACCTCTGTATTGTGAATAACGACACTATGTCCATTCTGTGACTGAGGTTGGTGCTAATGACTTAGCTGTCAATGCACGTAAAGCCTCAATCCCGCCCTGAGTTTACCAATGTGAAAGTTAGGGAAGATCCAACACCCACTAACTTAGCTGAGTTTGACAGGGTACTAGGCCTATTTGGGTATTGCCAGAAATATTTGCCCAGTTATCATATTATGGCGATTCCTTTATGTAACTTGCTTAAGAAGGACACCAACTGGAACTGAACAACAGAGTGTGAGGCTGCTAAACAAAAATTCAAAGATGGCCTTGGGGATTGCACACTCAGACTGCCTGATTTAACGAAACCCTTCATTATTTCAGCCATCGGCAGCGGCACAGGTTCAGGGACGGTTTGCTGCTAGTGGCAACTGGTACGGGACTCGTGCTAGTGGCCTTTACTGGTAGGGGTCTGTCGAAGGTGGAGAAAATTTACACTACAACGGATCTTGAGATGGATGTTGTCATATTAACAGCAATTCCGTCCATGTATTTCAAATACCTAATTTATTCTTGAATCTGACGATTCAGCTCCGTCATTTATTCAGAAACAGAAAAACTCAAACAGGAAACTAAACGTTGACTTCTTCAGCTGCAAATCCTCGATTACACCATCAAGTTACATCATGGCATCTATAACAGTATGGCGGATGGGTCCAGAATGTTTGACTCCAGAGACATCAGCACCGACACACAAGATGATATCTACATGGGGCCACAAAGCATTGTACTTCAATACGCAAGGGCCTACCCCGGAAGCAATTCTAGTTGCACAGCGAATCAACCTTTGGTCTATCGGTGACGTTACTAAGGTTAGCAGTATGCAAGACAGCTGTAAGCCTAACAGAAACTGCAAAGTAGCTAAGGGATGTAGGCAATGCATCATGGGATGTTGGCAAAAACCTATGCACCATGTAGTATTGATGCAGTAACGACAGGTATTCCAACGATAGCAGTTATGTACCAAACGTATTGAGACAACAATGGCAGTATATTATTTCCGTAAGAAAGACCCTACTTCCTAAAAGAAAAAAACTTTTATTATCACGGAAACCAGGACTCACTAACGTCCCAGAACCCAATAATTTTTGTAAACAACTATGCCACTTTCGAATTGATTGTTGTGACGCCTCCGCACTATTTCTAGATTGTTTTGTGACAGTTGGTAAGTCCTGCCTTGCGCCCAAAAGACCCTTACAAGTAATACCCAAACCAATGAAATATTAGTAAAAAATTCGTTCCATTGTTCGCCAAGCAGGGCCCCAACTTTTAATTAGCTTGAAAGCATGTAACGAGTGGGCATTAAAATGTTTAGAAATGATATTCGCAAACCTACCTGCAGGGCATACGGAAACCGGAGGATTGTTGCAGCATGTAAGATCGTATTTTTTTCCAGCTCGTTGTCTATCGCCCGATCTTTCGATTAGAAGGTTGTATTCCAAAATTCGAGGGCAGTCCAGTTCAGTGAGCACTCCGCTCTGTGCACCTCTCTGTGCACCTCTCTGTACTCCTCTCTGTACTGCTGATAAACCATCTTGAGATGCACTACTTTTAAACTCAAAACATAACTAGAGAGAGTGGCTGCTATATTGTTGAAGTTTAAAGTGTAAAATTTTGAGCAGATGCTCCTATTCCAAAAGTCGAAACTACAGTCCTTTGGGTTCTGAGGCCAGAACTGCGTATCACGAAAGCGATGTGCCAAAATCCACATGTGACGGTAAGACTTGCTCGACAATAGAGGCACTTTGAGCCATGAGTTTAAGGTATACGGATAGTAATAATGAATAGTAATAGTTTACTATGATAGTAATAGTTTATTGAATTTATTGCTTTTTTGAGTTGAGTAAAACGTTAAAAGAATTAACGGGTAACTAAGAAACAGTAAATTTAGTAACGAGTAACAGTATTAACTGGTAAATAACGTGAGATATATTTTTTTTATATTTAAAAGAGTAACTGTTGAAGAAAAGTAACTTGGCTCATTGTATTATGAGGTATTAAACGGGCATTGTAACGATCCGCAACATGTGTGGTGCAATACCATTGCTTAAAAGTGTGGACTGCAATCCGAAGCATACGGTAACTGGAATACAAACTGTTAAATTAATATTTCATTCTGTTATTTGAAACTCGAGTACCGATTCTTCTTGTACGAAAGACGAGCTAAAGCCTGGTATCTTGGAATCACCCTATTGGTCTGCAGCAATTAAGGAGATTATTAACTAGTAATTAGTGCACGAGTTGTTGGTTTAAGTAGTAAATGTTTGGCGTAGTTTTCTCTCTTGGTTTAGTCTGGCTTACCTGTAAGCATACATCACGAGTGTGTATCATCTATGAGCGATCAAATAAATTTCTTATTCATGTATTAAGTATATAAGCAATATAAGTGGCGTTGCGTGCTCTCAGCTAAATAGGTAAGACGCCCTTGCTGATTAACAGCAACTCGACATAAGGAACTTTACTTTATTTTTAACACTCTAGTCGTTTCAGAAAACAATACGGGGGAAAATCCGTGACGGGTATAGCGATGGTCTATAATTTAATGCTTGCTAATATTCTAAGGATGTAACTCAGTGTTATAATAGTTAAGTGACTGCGTACATATGTGCGGCACATACGGCTTCACTTGTGGGGAAAAAAAAGTGAGACGAGCCGCATGTTGGCCTACTAATGAGCCATGTTGCAGGCAATTCGGCCGAACACTTCTTTTCAACATGACACTCGTCCGGTTTGGGGCAATTCCAGTGTCCGGATTTCGGAGGAATTCAAATCATGCATCAAATGGAAATTAGTTCCGCACGATTACGAGCTTCAAAAGGATAATACTCTTTCGGATATTGCTCACAACCTAACGCTTGCAAGAGGTTATTTTAAGATCTTGAACGCAACTGGCGAAGCCTACACATGTGTGCCAGAAGAGCTGCTACTTGGCGACTTAAATCTACTAGCCGTAGATTTGTCCATAATGGCTGCAAGGGCACTTAGTGTCTTTTGTCTCATTGTAGGCCTGATCATGTATTCATGTTCAGTAAATGACTTTCGTAAGGCTTACTACGTTATCTGTCACATGTTGGCGAAAGCAGGAGCTTCTAGTGGCTTCCTGGTAATCAAAACGAGTGACATGAACAGTTATGACGCATATCTTGTATTGTTGTTTTCGTATTACTGCATGCGCATTGCATACTGTTGGTTCAACGTCATATCGTTTAATATGTGGCGTACCTTCCACCCGAAACGCTTATTGCTACACGCCCCAACTGGAACTATTCAAGAGGGGAAAAATATAATCTATTCATCATTTTATGCCTTCGGATTACCAACTTTTATCATGTTTCTCGTGCTAATTGTACACTGTCAGTTACCTATTCGGTATAACTACGTGGGCAGAAGTTACGACCGTGCAGGGCTCAACCCTATTCAGACGTGGATTTTATACGTATCATATATTGGAATTCAATTTATAAACTTTGTCCTCTGCATCCTTGTTGCCTACAACGTGTGGCAAATCCGTAAGGATGGATCCAAGTACAACATATCCACGGAAGCCATGCATCACAAGTAAGTATATTTAGGGGAAAACGTCGAGCTATCGAATCGATGTTACGTTTCCTTTAATAGTTGATCTAATATGTTGGGCGCTGCATGTTTTCAAACTTTTAGACCATAACTTAGAAAATACTAAAAAAAAAATTGGAATTTTTTTT
>JAHWFP010004724.1:17936-31691 GCA_023313725.1 Lithobius niger | reverse complement strand
GACTATTATTTTAGTTGTCATCCCAAGTTGTTGGCCAATAGTAGATCAAAAAAAAAATGCAGTGAGTAAGGGGTCCAATCAATTAGACAAACTCAACATAAATCAAAAACAAGATTGACATGGAGCGATTTTGAAGGCCTTCTCTAAAAACATCAGGCAAACCAGGACGGAAAGCTGATGGCTCAACTACATGAGGAAACATGGGTCCACATGTTGTTGCATCTCGATGCATGCTTCCGTTGCTACAATATACTCGTTGATGTTGTTAGATGGTACATAGATCAGTTGCAGAGACTTAATTTCACCTGGCCGGGTGCGCTGTTTCACCGCTCAATAAAACAAAATTTGTTATAGATCAAGTCCTATAGGGAAGTTTTGGTATCCACCCAAGCCCCAATAATGGTATTGAAGGAGTTCTCAAGAAAATCCTCTTCAAAAAAGTTGTGATATCACTTAACCAGGGAAACGCTACCTATCCATATTAACCAGAACACTTGCCACACTGCCATCTTCTGTAATTTATCCATGGTCTCCTACTCTCGAAAAGTAAACGAAAGCAATCGTGTGTGTTTGAAAAAAAAACGAGTGGATGTGCCCATACTCAAATCTTGAGGTTATTTCACTCTTTTTCGTTGTACCACTGACTGGCTGCTTTCAACAATTAAAAGAAATTCACGAAAAGGGCATCGCGCCAAGTTTATCGATAAACACGGTTAACTTGGAGGATGCATGAACAATGCTAGAACCATCAGTTACGTCTTCAACACAGTGACGTCTATTATGATAGTGGAGGACTCAACATTCCTCAAACGTGACTTTTGAACTCCTCATCTTTAACATTTCCAAGATTCATCTGGAGTAAGTTGGCTTATTTATTTATTTTTTGGTACTTTCTTCCATAAATTACCAAAATGTTTTTTTTTTTTTTTTGTCGTAGCCTTGTAAACTTCCAGATTTCGATGAAATGTCAGTGTTAACTATCTGTCGTTATTTAATAAAGTCTTATTATTATTGTAGGTCCGGTTATGCATATAACCCTACGTAGCTAACCGGACTCAACTTAATGTTAATTTTTGAAAACTCCTTGAAATCTTTACGGAAAATTTCAAATGAAATTTCAGGCTGCAGGTCCCTTGGGGTAAATTCGGCTCTGGTTTTAACAATCTGTTTCGCTAATCTAGATTTAATATCAGTTTAATCAAAATCATTCAGGAAAAATTGCTACCACCCAAGCCACTAATGAATATGTAAACCCACACACACAAATACATCTGTCGTCCCAGACACACACAGATATTCTTTAACCCTTTCTAAATTAATGTGGGCTTTTCATTTATAATTGATCGTAACTCTGCTTCGGGACAATCATTTCCGTATCCTGTTGAATATTTTCGTAATACAAATATCACGACTTATGTACCGAATTGAGAAATATGTTTCTGGTTTAACTGAAATTGCGAAATATCGAAGTGGAGTTGTACGTTAACTTTTGTATTATTTTGTTTTTGACGATTGGGATTTTGCAGTTCTGTTCGTCATATACGCACAGTAGATGTTTCCCTTTTGCGAAAATGTGCATGAGACCCATTGCTTAGTTCATTAAAAACTATTAAGGAAATGTGTTTTAACGCTCTGCTGGTTTCAGAATTAGTTTGGGAAAATCCATGGCGTACAGTGATCGTTTACCTTCAAATATAAAAAAAAAACTTTTAAGGAATTAACTCAGTCAGCCAGGTGATTCCATACAAACGTTTAGGCCACAAGGCAACATTTGTGAAAAAAGTGAGACAACACCAAACACGTTAGCCAACCGTAGAGCCACGTTACATGCAAGCGAGATGAACATTTCTTTTCTACAGGACAGTCGTCAGGTTTGAAGCAACTCCAGTGACCAGTTTTCGGAAGAACTCAAATCTTGCATCTAGCTGGAAGCTAGCTTCAGACGATTTTGAGCTTCAGAAAAACGACACGCTCTTGGACATTGCACAAAACCTAACTCTTCCAAAAGATTATTTTAAGATTTTGAATGCAACAGGCGACGCCTACACCTGTGTGCCAGAAAAGCTGCTATATGGAGACGTCAATTTACGATCCATAGACTTGTTGCTCATGGTTTCAAATGCAGTAAGTGTCTCTTGTATAATTTTGGGCGCGATTATGTATACATGTTAAGTAAAGGATTTCCGCAGGGCATATCACGTTGTTTGTCACATGCTAGCATGTGCAGGATCTTTTTGTGTCGTACTGGTAATCAACACGAGTGACATCAGCAATCATACCGCACACCTTGTATTGTTGTTTGGGTATTTCTGTGGACGCATGTCGTACTGTTGGTTCAACGGTCATGTCCTTTAATATGTGGCGAACCTTCCACCCCAAAACGGTCATTGCTACATGCCCAAAATGGAACGTCTCAAGACACAGAAAGTATAGTATATTCATCGTTGTATGGCGGCTGATTACCAGCTTTTATCATATTTCTCGTGGTAATTGCACACTACGGTAAGTTACCTGTTCTGCACAATGATGTAAGCTACATCCGTGCTAGGTTCAATTTTACTCAAATGGGGATTTTATACGTATCATATATTATAATTCTACTCATATACTTTGTCCTCGGCATCCTTGTTGCCGACAACGTGTGGCAAATCCGTAAGGATGGATCCAAGTACAACATATCTGCTGAAGCCATGCATCATAAGTAAGTATATTTAGGGTGAAAACGTTAAGTTATCAAATCCTTTTCAGTCGAGGAAATATGTTCAGTTTCAAGTTAAGTTCAATATGTCTAGTTTTTCAATCGAGTCAATATGTGATAAACGGGACAGAAAGCCAATTGGGCTCGATAAGTGTTAAATAAATACGGATGCAAACCTATTTACGTTGCCTTTGGGACTTAAATGTCAGACTACCTGAGTGGGGAATCGAACCCGCGACCTTTGAAACCAAAAGCTTACCACTCAGCCATACTGACAGGGCATGACATGAGTCAATATGTGCAGGTGTTCAGTCTGAACATTGGTTAAAATACTAAACACACGGAATTAATTCTTTAATGTAATGGCTTTGGCTTCTAATGATTACAAACTAAAAAGACACGCAAAAAACAAAATACTTAGAAGCCGAAAGGGCTTTACACGTTAAATAATAAACCTGTTAAACAATTTCAATAGTAATTGAGATGAGATAGCCATAAACTTGTTGCACTCAATGGCTAGCTCTCATCATTTTAAACACTGTAAATAGGCACGTAAATTAGTTTAAAAACCGTAAATGGTGTTGACGTGAACAGCGTGGTTTTCAAAATAAAACAATAAAAAAATCACCGCAACTGCTGATGATTTGAGTTGCGCTGAGTTTATTTCAATGTAATGTTTCAAAGTTAGTTACTTAAATGCAAAATAAAATACAGAAAATAAAACAGAGAAAAAATTCCAACATTAAAAAAATAGGATCACTTACGCGAAATCATTAAAAAAATGTCCATAACTATAAAAAAAATTTATGCAAAAATTATTATGTAATTATGTAAAAGATAAGAGGGAACAAAATCATGATTAATCCATAGAAAACAAGTACATAAAAGTCGTACTTTGCCGATAGAAATGGGGAAAGCAACATGTTTTTTTTTGTGTGCGCGGCATATCTTGAGTCCTGCAAGTATTTTGTGAGCGGCTACGTCTTCCTGGATGGGGTAGCTTTAATCGATGGCCGCCATTGTTTTCGTAACCATCTTGGATATCAACAAGGCGCTCTGCTACTGAAAACGTACAATCGATTATCTGTGTTCGTTCTGCGGAGAACTCAAGATAGGCCGCGGACACTATAGACCTGATACAATAAAATTAAATATCGAAAAAGTTAACTCACAATACTGAACGTAATTACTTACTAAGTTAGCTGGGTTTTGATCAAGTAACCACTTGAACAAATGTTTCTTAAACGATGGCATCAGGTCAGTACGTTTCATACCAGTGGACAAGGAATTTTAAAACTACTACCCAGATATACGCAGTAGTACACTGGCACTTAGAATGCGCTGGGCTGTCTACTCCAACTTGCGGGATTTGAAGGAATGCAGAAAACCCAGGCATGAAAACCCAGACAAAAATAATTTTTTATGAAACCAGGGTTTTACACGTGTGTACTAGTAGTAACTATCAATACACTACGTTTTTAGTCTTGAAGCAAGTGTAAGAATGAACTTTGCAGTATCCGTATCTGGAGAACTTAGCCAAAGGCACGTGCGATAAAAAAAAACAATGTTAATAATATTTCGGTATCAGGGGATACATAAACACGCCGGTACCTCCATCAAAAAGTAAAAACTTAAAAACCTTAAAAAGTACTTACATTGCCATAAGTGGGTCACGCAACGTGGTGCAGAGTTTTTGCTGCACCAAGAGCAACGAGCAGCGTCAAGGAGGAAAGCATCGAGGGGTTCGCAAAGACAAAAAAAGTGTACGAGGTTTGTAAATCTGTAAAACTTTCACCGGATTGCTGGGATTTAAAAATTTACAAAAGATTTAAGTAAGATTTAATGATTTATACTTGAAGTTTTGCAAGATTTGCATGGATTTACAGCAGATTTAAAGATTTGAAGATCTACATGAAGATTTGCAGATTTGCTGGGACTTAAAGATTTACTAAAGATTTCAGTAAGATTTAATGATTTACGTGACATTTTTTCAAGAGTTACACGGATTTACAGAACATTCAAAGATTTGCAGGGATTTAAAGATTTACAGATTTAAAGATTTACATGAAGATTTGCAGTGATTTAAAGACTTTACAAAAGATTTTAGTATAGACTTAAATGATTTACGTCAGATTTATGTGATTTACAAGACTTGTAAAACTTACACAAGATTTGGAGAATTTACACAAGATTTACAGATTTACAAGATTTGCACAAGATTTGCATTCTATAAATCTAAATCTTGGGTGTACGAGATTTATAGCTTTGTCGAACCCCTCAGAAGGCATGGACTTTGCCTTCCCCCTTGACGCTACCCATCGCTCTTGCTGCAGCAGAAAGGCTGTACCACATTGGGTGACACACTTATTAAAATGTAAAGTGTTTTTTTTATTTTTTTTTTATTTTTATGTATTTCCTCTCTGATGAAAGCATCGCTGTTTTTATCTATCTCCTGATACCGAAATATTAGACGTTGTTTTTTTGTTTTTTTTTTATCGCCTGTGCTAAGTTCTTCAGACATTCCTAGCACCCGTTTGCCAAATGTATAAACATGGCCATTAAACTATCCGGCCCAACCTATGACAATATTAGGGAGGGGGTTGGGGGGGGGGAGACAAAATGGACGCCACGAGTGGTCCATTTCATTTCGTCGAGGTCTGTTCGGAAATTGGTCAAGCAAATCGCATTGGTGAATGCAATGTATCGTGAGTCGCACCATCCACTGCGAAACAGCAGCAACTGACAAAAAGCTTAGTAATTCACTAACCTAATTCCAGTAATCATCCGGAAAATAGCTTACACGTACAAATAAAAAAAAATTCGAAATTTTTGCCACAAGCTGTTAAATTTCTCGACTGCACGCAGCTTTTCAATAAATAGCAACATGTTCGTTTACGCAGAAAGTGTTTCAAGGAAGGTTGCATTTTTGTACGGACGGTGTTCCCAGCGGCAACAAGACGAATCAATCGCATCAGCGGCGCTTTCGGCGGCCATATTGTCCTAACCAGTTCCGTATGCTATTTTCATACAAGATTCGGCCGGTACCAAGACCGAGTGGAACGATAGTATACAGGAAGGTTGGTCCTTCTCCAGCTCATTAAGTCGTTGTCCCGCCAATGTTTTGTGTAACGTCACTGGCTCCGGTCTGGTTTGGCTTGTGCGCATGTGCGTAAGCTGTCAAGCTGCATTGTGACGTCAGTGGCACCAGTAAATTCAACAGCCAATGAAAAAGCAATATGCAATACGCTTGGAAGAGACCCCACTGGCCGATACTGTATTAGAGCCTTGGAAGAAAGCATTAGTAGTAAAACTGGATCGGAGAGGGGCTCTGTCTGCCTACCATACGCTGAACTATGACTGTTTACCATTAATTCAGCTGCGATCACAGCTTCTAAAAATGAAAAGGAGTTGTTCTAATTCATCAACGAATTAAAACGGTAAGATTACTTGCCTAAAAAACTAAAAAATGCGATCGTAAAATACCAAACCAATCTGAAATTTTCTCACTTGTGAAAACAGCGGTCATGCTTGGGCATTTTGCCGTGCTACACAGCGCATTTTATTTTTGATAGTTCATATTATTCTGTGGACCGGCCAACCGTTCGTTGTTGGAAAACCTTACACCCACTTCAAGGATACTACCATCGGTTACTTACAGGCTATTAGATAGATCAGTACTCGGGCACAGTGCATCAGTAACACAGTGACAAACTGCTCACATCACCCCAGTCTACAAAAAAGGGTGTAGATTAACCCCTAAAAATTACCGTCCTATTTGCCTTTTTACGGTTGTTGCAAAAGTGATGGAGAAAATAATTCTTGCTACAATTCTAGAAGATCAGCGTACAACTGATAGCGAGTCTTCACAACACGGATACACAAAGAAGAGATCTTGTGCGACAAACTTGTTATCTGGCATTACTGACTGGAAAAAGAATCTTGACAAAGGCATTCCGACTGACATTGTCTACACTGGATTTCGTAGATGCGTTTGGTACTGTGCCGCATCACGTACTAATTCTTAAACTCAAGAATTCAGGAATAAATATGGCTTTGTTCAATTGGATTTGTGACTACTTGAAGTTGCCACTACTCAGCCTACTTGACTACTCAGCGGATGGCTATTCAACTTATTTATTAGTGACATCACTAAATTTATTTCTTCAATTGCCTTGTTATATGCTGATGATCTTAAAATTTATAACAGATCTGATTCACTTGAAAGTTACCAGCAGCTTCAAAATGACCTTGATCGGTTAGATAAATAGGCAGCCGACAATAAAATGAAGTTTCACCCAGAGAAATGTGTTATTCTACGTATTGGCAAACGCAAGGCTGTTGACTTTCAATATTACTTGTCTGGTCATCAGTTGCAAGAACAAACCGTCGTGAAAGATTTGGGCATCCTTGTAAACAATCAACTTAAGTTCCATAATCAGGTGCAACAAGTTGTGAATGATGCTCGGAAAACGTTTTTTATTTTAAAGTCAATGTTCAAATCGTGGACACTTACGAATACAAGAAGATTGTATATGACGTTTATCCGACCAAAACTTGAATACTGTGTACACGCCTGGTCACCCCATTATAATGGTGATATTTACAGGTTGGAACAAGTTCAGAGAGCCGTCACCAGGCACTGATTTTCGCTGAAGGGTTTGCCTTACGAAGAACGTTTGAAAAGACTTGACCTGACAACCCTTGTTGATAGGCGTTTAAGAGGTGACCTTATCAAGACCCTTCAAATTCTGTCTGGCGAAGTGATTTTGCCTGTCGACCAGTTTTTTCAACGCTCGACTGTCATACGAACCAAAGGACATAGCATGAAGTTGACGAAACCACGAATCCGCACCATTGTTGGACAGTCTTGTTTCACTGTGAGAACCAGCAGTTGGAAAAGACAATATGACCGGACTCAGTGTTAAAGTGTTTTTGTTCCATGTTTTGTTGTGAACCGGTTACATAAGCTTGCTTTCTTCCGGTATTAATTTAATTTAATTTAATAGCCTTTCTATGATTTAAAACTATTAAGCAAAAAAGAAACCCGTGGCTGTCCGTTTGGATGTATTACAAAGCCTTGGCTTACCAGCATACAAACTTCCATTCATCTCGAATGGAGAGGCTATTGCTAAACTCTCGCTTGTGAAAGCAGCGACACCGTTGTTTTAGCATTTTCTTTTTGGCGAGGATCGTTGTAACCTATTTCCTATTTCCGCAATGAAAGTCCACTCTTCAAGGAGAGAGTTTAACACGCTATACACGTATATAGTAAGGCGCCACTTCCTGGTGCGCCTTGTAGTTACACGCGCTGCTTGTGCACTCCCTCAATATCCGCCTAAACGCTGCTGTTGTCGGAGCGCCAACAGACGGGGTATACCAAGCCTGCTCCACTATTAACCAGTTGGAACTGGCTCGCACCTGTTAGCCAGTCACGTGACGTAAATCCTGAAGGGGATTCCCCCATGCTGGCGAGTATAAAACGAGGCCCACTTGGTACGAAAGTTCCGTTGGTGATGGAGTGGCCGCCTGCAAGCTGTCTCTATGGAGCTAAACCCAGGGTCGGTTCGAGGGGAAAGCTTGATGCCGATGCCTAAAATGTGATGCTATGTGTATAGACCCCTAGACATGCAGTAAGGAGTGAATAAGAATTGGGATTGACTCGAAACTTATCGTTCACTCCCTTTGCACCTCACGAGAGGGGATTGATTCAACCCTTTTCATACCGTCAGATTAATTGAAATTTTGGTGTCGTGTCAGGTTAGGTGTTCGAATCCCATCTGATCAATGGTGAAACGAACGACACCAGATGATCACGGCCAAATGATCGACATGAAAAATCATCGACTGGGGAAGTATGTTGGGAGACAAGTGATCAACAACCAAACTTCAGTTGAGGGACCAGTGATCGACGATGTAAAATGTAAATTAACGTTTTAATAAAATCTTTGTTTTCATATTGACCCTCCGCCCCCTCCTCCCCACCCAATGCTCCCCGATTAAAAGAAATTAACATTGAAGAGATGACAAAACCGTTACGTAGTCGACCCTTTGAGCGCTTCCCGTATAGTCCTCGAAGCAGATTTGATTCGTGCAACGCTTTGGCTTCTTACTCCCTCCGTGGTTATGGTTGAGTGACTCCTGCAATAGTTCGCTCTTAGTTACATCAACTGGTCTTTCTAAATACTTCTAAATTTAGCCACATTTGTTCGCTTCGCTCACTCAGTGGAGTTGGTTCCTGCTTAAAGGGAGATATAAGGAATGAGAAAACACGCGTCAAGAAATTACAAAGATGGAACACGTTACATTTTAGGGATTGGAAATTAATCAAAAGTCGGCTTTTGAGAAGCATATCGCGTACCCTATTAAAAAATGTTTTACCAAAACATTTTATTCTATGGAATTATTTAAGTTTCTTAAATAAAAGAGCCATTTATGGATTCTGAATTAAAATTTTGTAAGGAATTGAAATATACGGGTGGGTAAAAAAAAAAGGATAGACTTCAAGAGGTTCAAAATAAGTCTATCTTGAATTATTGGTAGCACAGTAATTCAGCTTCCAATTATTATTAAAATACGAAGTTCTTTTTTTTAATTAAACAAGCTGAGATAGATGAAAAAAAGACTGGCAGAAGGGGTACAAAACGGAACACTATCTCCTTGCTACCGGTTCTAACAAAAAACAAAAAAACTCATTTGCGTTTCAGGTATTTGAAAAAATTCCAATGAGAGTACGTGTTTTAATTTTGATTTAGGTTTAATTTAAATTGAAAACGGTATTAACAAACTGAATAATTTCATATCAATAAATATGTTGAAAATATATAAAGGATTACAAACAAAAACGTCAAGTGTGCCGTAAAAAAGGGGTTATATTCCTGAATTTTCACTTGTTAAAATGTATACGGATAAAAATTGACGATTTTTAATTGAAATAATCAAATGTACAATTGAGAAAATAGCATCTGTTTAAGTGCTGTTGTGCTTTACGTTTTAAATATATGATTGGTAAAGCACAACAGCACTTAAACAGATGCATTTTTCTCAATTGTACATTTGATTATTTCAATTTAAAATCATCAATTTTTATCCGTGTACATTTTAACAAGTACAAATTAAATCATGTATCCCCTTTTTTACGGCACACTTGACGTTTTTGTTTGTAATCCGTGTACTTTTTTTACAGCTATGGCGTCGCGCTACGAAGGTTTATGCATGCAGTCGATTGTTGCTGGCCACTTTGAAACAATTCAACTCATCTCTGAAAGCCTGCATCTGCGAAATAAATACGCAATTCTATCATATTTAGCTGCCAATTTAGGCCAAAATTCACAACGCAGCATAGTTTGGTTAAAAGATATATGCGTTTAGCTAAAACACTGATTCTTTCGAACATTTATTAAAGGCTTTGGCCCGAAGCCGTACGCCCCTTTTTAAACTATACACTACCTTACACATCTTACACAACTTACACACCTACTTACAACTCTAATACCACCTCTCTCACACACACGTCTGTGACACTGCTGAGAGCCCGTGCACCATGTGCACTCGTCACCTTGCTTCACCCTGCTCCTACACACACACTAACATCATCTCCAAGATCACAGCCAGGGAATGTTCAAGTGGTTCCGGGTCGGCCATCTCACAACCCACTGACGCACTGCAGCCATCCACTATGTACAAGTCGCACGTCCACTGTGTACAAGACGCACATACTCTGACCCACCTTCTCTCTCCCATCTAGGAAAAGTTCCAGTGGGTCCAGAACAATCTTCATGGAAAGACACACCACTACCTTGTAGACTCTACCATCACCCACGCTTTCTCGCTGTGCACACCAGCCGGCCGGCAGATCAGTGAACCCAATGTTGAGGGAACAGGAACACACGCACCCCTCCCACTAATTCCTACTTCAATCACTATACACTAATTCCCGCTACACTGCAGAATTGTGCAATCATCTTCAGCTGAACAAGAGGCCTACGTCCGCCCGACAACGACAGAAGTTCCTGAAGCGTGGACATCTCACGCAGCCAGGGAGCCAGCAGGGAGCCAGGGAGCGGTAGGACCTCGGCCTTTGGTTTCTAGAGAAGTGGGTTCGATTCCCCCGCTAAGGCATTCTGACATATAAGTCCAAAAGACAACGTAAATAGGTTTGCATCTGCATTTATTTAACCTTTGTTGAACCGTCGGATTTCCATCCTGTTTGAACCCTAATGGGTAAATACGAAAAACTGTATTGCTTTCCACATTATCTCAATATTTAACACGTCCTTGTTTGTTGACGCATTTTAGGCTCATCAGATACTTGAAGCTTTTCGTGGTGGCCGGATTTTTTTCCGTTGATAAGTCACATCATCTGTTATTTTCCTCATTCATTGTTCACCGAAGTCGTCTGTGTGCTTGGTTACAGCCAAGGTTTATGGTTGTTTATTATCTATTGCTGCAAAAGGTCAGTAATCCAAGCATCACTGAAGAAACTCAAATCCATTAAGCGGTTTTGCCCGACTACAAACTCCTGGAAGCCCTTCCATCAGCGTCCTTCCTTGCAGGCTCCAAAAGAAGTAGCCGTCGCAGAGCAAAGTGTATAATTGCTTTTGGAAGGAATGTAAGGTCTTTAGTGAAACCACCTGGGACAAGTTTTGGAATATTGCTGAAACTGTTGCTCAGGGACCGGTAACCTATAAGAGTCTTGGAACCAGCAGGAACAATGTTAAACGGTTGAAGACGTTTGCATTGTAAAGTTAAGAGTAACATCACTGATTAGGGTTATTTCCAATGTATACTTTGTTCTTACTTTATTATAATTTTATGGCTGTCAAATTGAAATCTATGACATAGATTGTTACTTGTTAGTGAACTAATTTAAGTAGCGTAAGTGTAAGTGCTTGGTGTATGCAACGTGTAGGCTCAATAAACATAACATCATTTATTAATTCATTTCACTGTTAACTGACAGTATTAGAATAACTTAGAATAGAATAGGTGTCGGCCAATAAGCTGAGAGCCTTTTGAAGCCCTAGCGGCAGATGTTAAGTGGCAGATACCACCATCAGGACAGTTGTTTTTTGCAGCATGAGGGAGGAAACCGGAGTACCCGGAGAAAACCCTCGTGCAACGGGCGGGAAGCAACATACATACACACTTCCCTTCACCAGGATCGAACCCGGGTCTGTAAGAAGCCGGAGATGTACAGCTGGACCACGACTCCTATCGAATTTATCGCCCCAGGGCACGCAGCTACCCGTGCGCCTGTACTATAGTACAATACTGATAATATGGATATTAATACTAGTATTAATAAAATATTAATACTGATATTAATAATATTTATTTCACATTCTACAACTGTTTCATTGTTGGACCATTGTAGCAGTCGTGAATTAGTTTTGTGAAGACACACTGTTGTAACAGAGAAGCCGTTGTCTTACCACCACTAACAACCGCTGATAGCCGTGGAATTCTTACACAAGTAAGAAAACCAGGGCCAGCAGTGCTTCTTACTTAAGTACGAATTTCAATGGTTACATATCCCAAATAGTTTCATAGTTTTTCTAAAAGTATGAAATTTCTGAAGTGTTTTGAGGAAACAACTCTTGGCATACCTGGGGTAAGGGGAGTGAGAAGGTAAAATTGTCTTCCTTCAAGACCTTAGTAAAACTAAATACAGATGTAGGATCTCGGCCTTTGGTTTCAAAGGTCTTGGATTCGATTCCCCGCTCAGGTCGTCTGACGTATATGTCCAAAAGGCAACGTAAATAGGTTTGCATCTGTATTAATTTATTTATTGTGAGCCTTTGGCTTTTCCGCCTTAAACCGTAGTAAAACAGTAAAATTCAATAAAAATAAAGAAATAAAACATTTGTTGCAGTTTTTAAAAATGCTGAAGATTTTCCTTTCTAGGCCCTGTTAACTGAATTTTAAATTAAATTCCAATTTCGTTTGACCCTGCCCCCGCCCCCCTGCAACAATTTCTGGATGAACTGCAGGTTGCACTCCTCTTCATTCATATTGGGCGCCATTTTGTTTTCTTCTATACCTTCCAAAGGGCTGTACGAACGAAGATGGAGAAAAGAACGTTCTTGCCTACAAGAGCTCGTTCGTTATACGATCACAACAATGGCTGGTTCAGCAAACAGTGGCTCGTTATACTATCCCAACGATCATTTTATTGCATGATCACATTTGGTGTGGAACATCAGTCTGCCTAAACGATCGAGTTTCAACAAGAAATATTCTCGAGCGTGAATCCAACAGACGGATTCAGGACACAGGCATTGCAAGTCTGGGATGACACTAAATAAAGAATGTTAACAATATATACGTAGTCATCTATATCTTGCTTATACAGTATGTCTCAGAAGTCCTGAACAATAAGCCTATATGGTATAGGCCTATACATTGTAGGCCTATACGATGTTCACCTATACCATATTAGGCATAAGGTGTATAAATCAGCAAACTATGAGCAAAATAGGCACCTAATGGCAGTAGCAAATATCTTCCACAATAGGCGTTCACTCACAGTAACACCAGTACGTTACCCAGGATTCGAACCCAGGACTTTCCTCTGGGTGTAGGTTAGGCCTATACCATACCAGTGGTTTTCAACCTTTTTGGGTTTGTGTGACCATTGGAAGTTTTTGGTAAGTCTGCGTCGCCTGTATGGTTGCCAATTGCTGTATGTGCTTCCCATGCCGGGTGGGGGAAGGGGGGGGGAGAGGGATATGGGATGAAGAATGGGAAAATAAGTAAACGTACGCATATTCAAATTAATCAGTATTACCGGCATCTCAGACTTATAGGATGTTGCAGTGATCAGTACTACCGAAGTAAGGATGGTAGTGACAGAGAAGTGAAGGTGGCAGATTCGAGACCCAAGCTCAAGCACGCCAAGGCCTTCTGAGAAAGAAACTACATTGGCTATTTTCCCGGTTTATCACCAGCATGACTACAATGGTGTGAACTGTAAGTTTCGGCATGTTTGCATCTTCTTTTTATTTGTGTATGAGAAAATGGTGGAATGATAAATTACATTTTTCTTTTTTACTTGTTTT
>JAHWFP010004724.1:0-17836 GCA_023313725.1 Lithobius niger | reverse complement strand
TTTTATGCTACATTTTCGCAGCACCCCTACACATCCTTCATGGTACCCCAAGGTGCCACGGCACACCAGTTGAAAACCACTGGCCTATACCATACATGCTTACCTGGTTCAGGACGTGAGTCATTAATACTGGCGAAAAGCCAGTGTTAGTAAGGGTCGACCTAGGATCTCTATGTTAAACTCTCAACTTTGAGAGCGTATAACTCCGTCAAAAGTAAACATCTTCAAACCAAATTTGGAATGTAAGGCCTGGCTGCAGTCCAAAAATTGTGAAATTCGGTCGAGCCAAACCCAAGATACAGAGTGGGGCCAAATAGACAACTTCTTGTTCTAGGGATGTACCTTTCGTCTGTCCTGTCTACAGGTCAAACCATTTGTCCTATAAAGCTGGTTCTTATCTCATTTTACAGGTATTGCTCTGTATTGCTCAGATGTGCCCTTTCTATAAGGCCGTGTCTGATTAATCAAGTGGTTCAGAGGTTACGGAGCTCTAAACGACCAGATTAATTGTTTTACATTGTTTTAAACATTGTTATTATGCAACAATGCCAATTAGCAAAAGCCAGCTGCAAGACGTAGACTGAAGATTAAAGGATCAAAAACAAAACCCACAATGGTCAACCCTTCAGAATGGTCAAGTTTTTGATTTAACGTGTGAGGTAATAGTCGGTGGGATTAGCTTGGCAACTAATGTAATAACTTGGTGGCAGCCTTTTTGGCTCTAATATCACTACTTTGATTGGCTGAAACTTGGCGGGTTCTTTCACTATTGTGGGTTTTGTTTTAGATATCACTTCTTTTGTAGTTTTTGTTTTGTTTGTGGCGTCTTATTTTTGCCACTGCCCAGTTATCTAATATCTGGCCAAGTTTGGTCGAAAAATATTGAATACGAACGGAGCTTTTAATTTTTTTAAGTTTTGTTGGAGTGAGGCCTTCAAATAAATTAAAGCGTTTGCTGATTTCCATTCAACCATCAACAATAAGTAGCGCGGACTGCGGATTTATTTAGAGCTTAGTGGCCCGAAGCCATGCGCCCAACTTCAGGCAAGAAGCGCGTGCATATTATCAACAATGTTGTGTTACCGATCATTTCTGGTAGTCCGTTTGCATTGTTAACTCGTTCTAACGCTTATTTTGATCACCGGTGGCGTTTTCCCAACATACAGGAAAACAACATTACAAATGATTGCAATCTTTTTATTTAATGCCTCCCTAAACGTCAAACCTTAAAAGGCACGTATTGGAGTTAAAAGAGTGCTGAATACCAAATTTCATTTGTATCTGTCGCTTAATTTAAAATTATCAAATGTACAATTGAGAAAATTGCATCTGTTTTAAGTGCTGTTGTGCTTTACCTATCATATATTTAATACGTAAAGCACAACAGCACTTAAACAGATGCAATTTTATCAATTGTACATTTGATTATTTCAATTAAAAATCATCCAAATTTTATCCGTGTACATTTTAACAAGTAAAGTGAAACTTCAATTCTATAACCTCCTATTTTACGGCACACTTGACGTTTTTGTTAGTAATACGTACTAGTAGTCAGTAGTCAGCTGAAATCAACGATCTTCACGCACTTTTATCCCAATGATACAGTTTGTGCACTTGATTGAAACACAACTATTGCTTGTCAGGGCACAAATACTGCCCATTTCCTACAATTTTCAAGCTGTTTTGCCGCATAGGTATTTATCCTCACCGTCGTGAAATGCGCTCAACTCTGGTTTCAGATAAAGTACCAAAGCTAGTGTCCATGCAACAACAATGCAGGAGTTAAACAATGACTTTCTTACAAAGAAGTTACAATGAAGTGTGACAATTATTGAACTTGGCGGGCGGACCACTAGCGTGGTCCTTGATTTGTTTCTATTAGTAATACTGGCGAGCGAGTGTTAGTCAGGGTCAGCCAAGGGTCAGCTTAGGGCTTCGGGCAGATGACCAGGAGTGGTTAGCGCTCGTTAAACCTTTTTTTAGCCTAGGGTCTCTGTGTTAAACTCTCAACTTTGACCTTCAACTGCACTGTTGCAATTCTAAAAGTAACACGAGTTAATAAACAAAAACGGAACGTTAAATGTTAAGAGTAAGGGTCTAAAAGTCAAAACCTAGAAGGAACATGGACAAGCTTTGACATTCAGGGTCTAGGTATAAAATGTTGTCAGTAAGAGGCTGGTAAGCCTTAGACCCTTACTACCCGGTTGCCAGCAATAACACATTTGGACGAAAAACTGGAAAACCTCTTAAAAAGAAACATGTGATGATCCAGTCGTAGTATGGCATACGTTTCCTGCTTTGCTGCGTTGGCTGCGTTTGCTTTTGTGTTGAAAACTATTTTTCGATTTAGTAACATGACAGCATATTCGCAGCAGAGAGCATTATTGGTTATCCTGTGCCATAAATCTACGAAATATAATTTTAAAAATCTAAAGCATCAAAAGACAAAATGCTAACCTTCGCAATAAAATTGTGTTTTTTAAGTTCTACAACAATATTCTAAGAAACATGAAAACCTGCTATACAACCGTTCATACACACATTCTGTCCGAATAGAATAGAACTATGCTAACCACCGGGTAGGAAGGGTCTAATGCTTACCAGCCTCTTACTGACAAAATTTCACAACTAGACCCTGACTCTCAAAGCTTGTCCGTGTTCCTTCTAGGTTTTGACTTTTAGACCCTTACTCTTAACATTTAACGTTCCTTTTTTGTTTATTAATACTGTAAGGTGCGGGTTAATTATTTTTGGCATGAAACATCAGTCACTTAATGTGTGAAGAGCACCAAGTAAGCTCCTGGAGCGAAGCGACATGGTACCAGCAGAGTGAGCAGATTTGCGATGTGACTAGTAAATGATAAGTGTAAAATACACACTTAGGGGATTTACTAGCCAGGGGGAGGAATGATTTGTGGAGAAATGTGAATCCAGCACAGTGATAACTCACGCCTTTATGCAGAACAGGTAATTGATGGTAAACAGTAAATAACACGATAAACATAATAAAAGTTGATAATCCATCGGCACATATTGAAGGGTACAGTGTAGATTGTCCTGACATGTTATATTTTGGTCATGTAACACTATGCACTTTTCGTGGAAGGTATGCCAATATTACAATATGAACCAACTAGGGTTTCCAGCCCGGGTACCCGGGTACCCGAAAATCCGGGTGCCCGGACGATTTACAGCCCCGAAAACCTCGGGTTTGGCAGAGCCAAATACCCGGTTTCGGGTTTAAGATTGTGGTGAAATGCAAGCGTTTTCGTCCCTTTTGGCAGTGTCTTGGTTCCATTTTTTTTTTCTTTGTGAAGCATTTTAGTTCTAAAAATGTCGAAGCTACTACGTGGAAAGATCGTAGACATTACAACGACAAAAAACGCATAATTTCAAGAGTTCAAAGATATTTCTCCACTGAATATTTTAGTTAAAGACAAGTGCGATGCAAGTGAGCTACACTGCGCTCATCACCACCGGCCGGTGAGATGAGCTCGGACAAGTAAAAAAGTCTCCTCATTCCCCCATTACCATAGCAACCAGCGCTATTACTTGCTTATTCCTGTTCCAAATGCGGGGTGCATCTAGCTCAGCTGGTGGCTAAGTTACTACAAACGCGAACCTTTAGTCGTTTACCGAAATTGATGCAAATTAATTTTAAACGAAAATCCTCAGGGTCTTACTATGAAAAATGTTAACTTAACGCGTTAAGACCGAATAGTAAATATAGGGTTTGTTTAATTCTCTATAGAGTGTGTAAAAAAGTTAATAAATGTTACTAGTTTACTTCAATTTTTTTGTTAATTTAATATTAGCACTTTTACGAGATGAGACTTACGAACTCGCGTTGCATCTAGTTCAGTTTTATGTAAACCCCGGGAACCCGGAAAAACCCGGGTTTTACATTTTTCAACCTTGAAAACCCGGCCTTGGCATTTAGGGTCGAGTTTGGAAACCCTAGAACCAACAGTATCTAATACGTAATAAGCAATACAAATACGACAATAATAGGTATGCATAATAACTGATCAAGTCACTTGTGTTGATTACCAGTTCGCCAAAAAAGCAACTTAAACCGTATAAATGCTATCATTTGAAAGATAAATGGGTAAGCCTTACGAAAATCTTTTACTGAACACGAACACATAATCAGGGACAAAAGAGACAAAAAACAATTTTTCTACAAACAATATGTGACAAGTCTACGGTAGCTTCACAGGAGCACATGTGTAGGCTTCGTCTTTTAATTCCAAGTTTTTGATTCTCGTACTGACAGAGTCGTGTTGCGGGAGATGTCAAAGAGAGTACCATTTCTTTGTAGCTCTAAATGGACCGAAGTTAGTTTCCCTTTTATACAAGATCCAAATTCCAACGAAAGCTCGTAGCTGGCATTACTCGGAATCAAACCAGTTTCACATTGAAAAGAAACGTTCAATCCACTTGCTTGTCACACGAGGTCTTAGACATCTAACAGAAGCAAAGACGTTCAGATTGTTTGTACTCTTCCAATTCTTTATTCTAATGTTATCAAAAATTGTATATTTGCTCAGCGTCATTCACTCATATAATCCTCTATGGTAAACGGAGGAGTCTACCTTTACGACTTCTTGCTTCCTAATGGAACCACAAAGTAGTAAAGGTAAACACGTCTGTTTAGTTGGATTTTTTTTTAACGAAGCAAATATTGGATGCCTTGCATTAGTTTACAGAAAGTCAAACAGTAGGATGAGGAAGATGGCAAAACACAAAATATCACTTTGCACGTCTGCAAAATTGGTAGATGGATTTCAGTTTTTTCAGTGAGGCGCGGAGCACACTCCTTTTGCAGCAATAGACAATGAACAGCCACAAGCCTTGGAGGTCACCAAAAATATCGAAGACCAATCTGAGCACCGAGCAAGGAAAGACCTTCGTGATGTGGTCTATCAATGGGAACAATCCGGCAACGACGAATAACTTGAGGTATCTGATAAACCTACAAAACAAAGAATCACAAACCAAATAAGCCAACGAGTCCAAAGTAAATTAGTTGATAGATATCATAATTCCAAGAACATTGTGTCACAACGCGTCAATGTACACACCAGGCGAGGCTGACCTTTCGTTTTTCAATACAGCATTTCGTCCCACCATGTTCTAGATGAAAGCGATTTTACAGTTTTCAAATTTACGCATTTGACAGTTGATAGCTGACAGTGATATACCTGTTCAGGTCAACACGTTTCAAACTCCGTGATGTTATAGTGCCCGCGGCCCATCTTGAGTTCGCCCCAGAACCAACACTAATAATCGATTGTATGTTTTTGGTAGCAGATGCCTTGTTGATATCCAAAAGAGTTACAAAAAACAATAGTGGCTGTCGATTAAAACCGCCCCCTCCAGGAAGACGTCGCCGATCACAAAATACGTGCAGGACTCAAGATACGCCGCACAAACAATAGCGGACATTGAAGGGGGATTGCCACCAAATGACAGGCTTGTAGCATTTACTGCCATTTACTGCAACTATAGTTCCGTCAAGCCCTTACTTTCAACAAATGAAGGAAGACACTACTAAATTTCTTTTTACACAACGAACAAGCCACGTGCCTCCTTAATTACTGAGTGTAAAGTTGGTGCGCCCACGTGCAAGAGGAAGCAAGCGATAAATTTAAGCCTAACGTAACAACGGGCGCTTTTTTGTTTAATTTTTTTTTAAATAAAGAACGACCGGTTTGAAACGCAGATTTTGAACGGCTAGATGGGCGCCGCCGTCTAGTGACAGTGATATCGTTAACCTTGACCGCTTCCTCCGTGGTGCACGTGGGCGCGCGAACGTTAGACTCAATAATTAAGGAGGCACGCGGCTTGTTTGTTAAGGACAGAAAAGCCAAAGGCTCAACAAGAGTTAAATAAATTACAAACAAAAACGTCAAGTGTGCCGTGAAAAAAGGGGTTATATGATTGAATTTTCACTTATTAAAATGTACACGGAAAAATATTGATGATTTTTAATTGAAATAATCGTACGTACAATTGAGAAAATTGCATCTGTTTAAGTGCTGTTGTGCTTTACGTTTTAAATATATGATTCGTAAAGCACAACAGCACTTAAACAGATGCAATTTTCTCAATTGTACGTATGATTACGTCAAATAAAAATCATCAATTACACAAACAGTTACACGTTTCTGATGTCTGAAGGTTAGGCAAATGAGGGGTGCAGCTGAATGGTTGACCGGTCCAGGATAAGTGGTCCTGGAATCCATCGGGATATGTAGCAAACAAACAATTACACGTTTCTGATGTCTGCAGGTTAGGCAAATGAGGGGTGCAGCTGAATGGTTGACCGGCCCAGGATAAGTGGTCCTGGAATCCATCGGGATGTGTAGGATAACAAACAGTTACACGTTTCTGAAGTCTGCAGGTTAGGCAAATGAGGGGTGCAGCCGAATGGTTGACCGGCCCAGGATAAATGGTCCTAGAATCCATCGGAAAATGTAGGGTAACAAACAGTTACACGTTTCTGATGTCTGCAGGTTAGGCAAATGAGGGGTGCAGCTGAATGGTTGACCGGCCCAGGATAAATGGTCCTGTAATCCATTGAGATATGTAGGGTAACAAACAGTTACACGTTTCTGATGTCTGCTGGTTAGGCAAATGAGGGGTGCAGGTGAATGATTGACCGGCCCAGGATAAGTGGTCCTGGAATCCATCGGGAAATGTAGGGTAACAAACAGTTACACGTTTCTGATGTCTGCAGGTTAGGCAAATGAGGGGTGCAGCCGAATGGTTCACTGGCCCAGGATAAGTGGTCCTAGAATCTATTGTGATATGTAGGGTAACAAACAGTTACACGTTTTTGATGTCTGCAGGTTTGGCAAATGAGGGGCGCAGCCGAATGGTTGACCGGCCCAGGATAAGTGGTCCTGGAATCCATCGAGAAATGTAGGGTAACAAACAGTTACACGTTTCTGATGTCTGCAGGTTAGGCAAATGAGGGGTGTAGCTAAATGGTTGACCGGCCCAGGATAAGTGGTCCTGAAATTCATCGGGATATGTAGGGTAACAAACAGTTATACGTTTCTGATGTCTGCAGGTTAGGCAAATGAGGGGTGCAGCCGAATGGTTGACTGGCCCAGGATAAGTGGTCCTGGAATCTATTGAGATATGTAGGGTAACAAACAGTTACACGTTTTTTATGTCTGCAGGTTTGGCAAATGAGGGGCGCAGCCGAATGGTTGACCGGCCCAGGATAATTGGTCCTGGAATCTATTGAGATATGCAGGGTAACAAACAGTTACACGTTTTTGATGTCTGCAGGTTAGGCAAATGAGGGGTGCAGCTGAATGGTTGACCGGCCCAGGATAAGTGGTCCTGGAATTCATCGGGATATGTAGGGTAACAAACAGTTACACGTTTCTGGTGTCTGTAGGTTAGGCAAATGAGGGGTACAGCCGAATGGTTGACCGGCCCAGGATAAGTGGTCCTGGAATCCATCGGGATATGTAGGGTAACAAACAGTTACACGTTTCTGATGTCTGCAGGTTTGGCAAATGAGGGGTGCAGCCGAATGGTTGACCGACCCAGGATAAGTGGTCCTGGAATTCATCGGGATATGTAGGGTAACAAACAGTTACACGTTTCTGATGTCTGCAGGTTAGGCAAATGAGGGATGCAGCTGAATGGTAGACCGGCCGAGGATAAGTGGTCCTGGAATTCATCGGGATATGTAGGGAAACAAACAGTTACATGGTTCTGATGTCTGTAGGTTAGGGAAATGAGTGGTGCAGCCGTATGGTGGGCTGTGAGCTGCATAGGTGTCAAATCGAATTTGACCGAGACTTATTTGCAGTTGCGTGTTCTTAATGTCTGTAGATGTGGTTGTCTCTGAGCCGAGTCATCAAATCCGACCATACGGGATGGCCTATTTACAGTTGTTTGGTTGTGTTGGAAGGCAGTAGGTAGGTGAGTCTGAGTTGAATCCAACCTTAGTTGGAAGAGATGTCATATGGTGAACAGTCAAATGGGTGTAAATTCAACCAGGGTAGGCTAGTCTATAGGTGAGTGTGTGTTTTTTTAATCTGCCCGCGTACTATGTATAAGTGGGGCTCCTTTAAAACTTTCTTAAAAATCTGTAGAAGGAGAAGAAAACGGGCAACGGCGGGTAGCTTCTGCCCCAATGTAAGGGCGATTTTGGGCACCGACTTCCGACACAACCATCTCCAACATTATACTCCGTATTCTGTTCTTAAATATCTCCATCAATCGACAATCAAACTAATCCTCGAATACAAAATCCGAAGCCATAATAGAATAATATACGCAAAAGAAAACGTTTTTTCCCTTTCCGCCTTGCATTGTTGGACTACTCCGTACACATTATTGGAGTCGCGTGCTTCTTCATTGTCGGGCAGAGATGCGGACATCGGTAGATAAATAAGTTATCGCTTGCTTCCCTCGTGTAAAGAACTAACAATCGCTCGGGCCAGCGGCCCTCGACATTGTTAGTTCTCAGCACTCGGGAATCAGGCGATAACGTACGGTATACATTTCTTTCAGAAAACGGGTGAATTTAACGAATTTTCCAGTTTTCCCAACTTAATAAACGTTCTTCTGTGATTGCTAAGACATTATTGACTCAAAATAAAAAAATTCAATATTTAGTTTGTACTCGTCACTACATTCATGAGAGGCTGAATAAACGTTGCTTTTCAGTTCAACAATTAGTCTGTGTATACCTCATTTTGGAATGTTGAGGTGTTTGGTTTACTGTGGATTCAACATTCCAATTTGATCAAAATTATATCATTTGGTTGTTATCGTTCACACGTAAAAATGAGGCTACGTCGGCAAATTTCTGATTTTTGCTCTGGTTTTCGCTACTGGGGCACCGTGTGACTCTCACCGGTGTTTCGCAAAACACGTTTTTTTACCCATACAAAATGACAACTTGAGTTTGCTTAACAACACAAAAATGTCTACAATGAAGAACTGTAGGTGCTGAAAGAAAAATTGATATTAGAAAAATGAATTTAACTTCTGGGCAATCTAAGCAACAAATGCACCAAAACTATTTGTTTGATAATTCTTTAATGTTTCAATGGAATGGTGCACCTTTCAATTTCACTTATTTGTTCACAGCGATAGTGGGGCTTTTGCTGCACCGATGGGTTTTTTGGAGGGGAGGGGGGGGGGAAGAGATTTTCACCTCTAAAACGTAAAAATGTCTTTTAGTAAGTGAACCAAACTTTTTTTTATGTTCTTCATGAGTTAGTGTGTGTTTTGGTTCAGTTTGAACTGGTGAGTGACCATTGGTTATAAAGCGTATCTGAGGACTTGGTTACTTCCACCTATCGAATCAAAATCCTTTTTATGGGACTATTTTCACTCCCATTTTGATGCGAGGTATCACGTGACGCATAGGACCAATGGCACTGACAGATTTATACTGATGCAACTCCTCCTCCCGCTTGTCCAAAGACCTTGGATGCAACTGGTGCCTTCAAGCTCTTGTATAAAGAGCCCCCTCAAGATGTCTTAAATCACTTGGCGGTGTGGCTGGTCAGCCGCCTGGTCATCTCTTGGCAACACATCTGCTCTGGTTGTTCTCTGCGGCCGTGCACCCACATTTTTTCTGCAATTCACATGGCGCTGGAGATTGTTGGATGTATTACAACGTTGCAAATGGTTCTAGATATGTTCCTGATGATGATGGTGACGAATTTTTATTTTCAACCAGGCTTAACGACGGATTCTGCATTACCCCGGATACTTGTCCTCTGTGTACTGTGAATGAATGGAAGGAGCCAACAAGGTGTTAAGTGGGAATTATTTAATTCTCGACGTTTCGAATCACTTCTGATTCATTCTCAAGAGGATCCCTTAACTAAAAAAAAACATGTAAACACAGAAGACAGGCTGAGTCAAGCCACGAGTAAATTTTAAAATTTAGAAAAAAAAAATGTTGTGTCCCTAGACAGAACTGGAACACAGTCACAAAAAAATCAAAAGCAGAGTGACAAAGGTGTGACCAGTTTCCTGGCACAAGCCTAAGTGGGGAACAGCCAGGTCCACAATTTATATGGACTTGCCTGATTTACCCCGCTCATTAATGAAAGGAAAATTAAGCAGTGCTACAGTAAAATAATGCGAACAACGTTTCGAAAATGATCAATTTTCGTCATCAGGTTTGTGAATTAAAATTATTAAATCATTTCTGCCTTTTTTGAGAGTGGAAATGGTGGTTTTCTGTTTTGTACTCTTTTAATTATTGTCTTATGCCTTAAACATGTGATGCCTTAGTGACGCCTTGTCATAGTCCTGAAACTGTATGAGGGATAGTCTTTGCAAATAAATTGTGGAATTCTTGTGTGGTTTAATCGCTGCCAAAATACTCAGGGTCAGATGTTACATTCAGTATTCGGGGGATGAGGAAGCCACCACTTCCTGATTTCCCCTCGGTATTGCGTGACCTAATGTGGATATTAATGAGGGTAGATATTCAACCCTACTTCTGAATGATAAAAGCTTAGAAATGCGGAAGTTCTGACTCATGCTAAATACATTGTGTCAAACCTCCTGCAAGAGACTAATCTGTTGATTGGAATGCCACTATTTCAGGAATTAAAAGGAATGGCAAGGGCGAAACGAATACGGTTTCAGCAAGTGAAATAGCAGAAACGTCTGCTCGGTTAGGGCTCCATTCTACTGAATGGTTGACATCCAGGCCTAGGACAATTTTTACCAATTGATCATATAATATCAATTAGCTCTCACCCACAAAGATCTCTAGACAGACTGTTTCGCCCTTGTTTGGGCTCATCAGTAGAGAATGCCTTGTGGATGAGAGCTAGGCTACGTTTGCTAGGGTAAATGACATGGGCGAAACGAATACGGTCTCAGCAAGCGAAACTTGGCCAAGATCCGCAGAAGTATTGTGACACTAGTCACCCCTGTGGCACGACGCTCCTCTTACCAACACATAATCCCCCTGATTCGATTCTTCCTGAATTCTAACGTGTTGGCTGGTATAAATACAACCAGCCTTAGCAAAGAGGTGCGTTGGTGTTTGGGGTTCGTACCCAACCTTGGGTTACTGTTAGCTGGCAGAGCCTTATGCTTTGTACGAACCAAGGGGCCGGTCTGATGTACCAGTGAAAGACCGGTGCCTGGCTGCATTACTTACCATGAAGGCCCCTGGCTTTGCAGTAGACACAAATCTTGAATTGACATGAAAACATAGAAACCTTGCGCTCTCTCTAAACAAGTGTTGCAATTCCTTCCATAAAAACCACAAACGGAACATGCAACAACTAGCTCTGGACTTAGGCCCGTATTCTGAACGCTGACTAATACTCGTACTTGACTTGAAATGACGTCACATCTATTTAGTGCCATTAACCACGAGAACTTCTTTTGGATACATTTAGAAGAAATCGGGTGGTGAATGGCACTTAATAGGTGTGACGTCATTTCAAGTCAAATGAAGAAATCGGGTGGTGAATGGCACTTAATAGGTGTGACGTCATTTCAAGTCAAATGACGTCACACCTATTAAGTGCCATTCACCACCCGATTTCTTCCAAATGTATCCAAAAGAGGTTCTGGTGGTGAATGGCACTAAATAGGTGTGACGTCATTTCAAGTCAAGTACACGAGTTTTAGTCAGCGTTCAGAATACGGGCCTTAGACTCACGCCTACAGAGTTGGTGATTCAAACTCGATGTGTTTAAATACCTCCAGAAATTCAAGACTTGATCACTCATAGATCTTTGACAGTTTGTTACCGGCTCAGGTTATTGGTCAAATGTCAAAATGGTTCTTACTCAAATGTTTCAAAAATCGTAAAGAGATCGATCCTGTGTGTAGATTACAATACGACGTAAAGATTGAAGGACTAAAAATTGGAAATAAATCCACTAATGTTCTGAGAACAACATTGTTGGTTTTTTAAAAACTTGAAAGAAACTTCATTTTCATGCGAAGGTAAAGCATCTTCTGCCACTCTTTTTTTTTTTTAAAGTACTCGTGTCCTCTACCTAAACGGTAATCTGTCCAGCAGAAAACCTAAGTGTAGCGGCAACTACACGTCAATATTGCGCCAATTTTGGACGACACAAAGGTAAAGAAAAGGTAAAAGGAGTTCGCATGATTATAAAAAAATAGTCATTCTAACAGAGTCGATTATAGTACTATGACGTCCCAAATGATCTCGTTCAGAAATAAAGGCTTCTGTATACAGATCGGGTTATAGGAATGAGGTGATTGAAATTTTATAAAACCTATGGGAAAAAAGACAAATAATCACCATCTTGGAAAAGAAAGCAGCTTACGGGAATTTCAGTCTAACACATGAACTTGCAAACAAAGCCAACCTACCATATGCAGGAGGTATACAGATGTATGGTAAGATCTAGATTTGGGGTTTGTTGCACATCTCTGTAATGAGTGGTGCATTGGCAACCCGGACCAGTGCACTGTGACTGAGGTTGGGGCTAACGACCTAGGTGTTGACGCACCATTAACCTTCAATACCCCCTACCATATGGGTAGGTGCCACGTGGTACGTTTAATCATCCGTCTTTATCACAAAACAATAAAGGTGCAATAAACAGGACCACTTTCATAACTGTGATACTTATTTTAAAAAGTTAAAGAACCAAACAAAATTAGTAAAAATTTGGCCTACAACCTTTAACACCATTAATGTTTGAAGATATTAGTTACTCTTAAAAAAACAGAAATGCCTATTGGAAGATATTTTGATGTCGAATATTGCTGTTATGAATTTTCATGTAAGTGCTCCTTTTATATATACAGTATTATTAATTGAATTACGCTTTTCAGCATACCAGCTTTTACATGTCGCTATCCACAAGGCACACTTCATCAGACTTACTCTTGTAAATCTGCGGAGGCCTAACATGATTTTACCCATAAATCTTGATATGTAGCCGTCGTATCACCCTATATGTAGGTTTCTGCACTGTTACGATGATGAAATTAAAGTTTTAGGGAGGGTCCATTATGAGTGCAGATTTAGTTCCTGCTTTACCTTGAACGCTTGTGTAACGTTGTGAAGACGAATTTCTAAATTATTGAAAATAACTCATATGTGGAATGCTACTTATTTCACTTACTGATGCAGAACTGACAAGCGTATTAGTATAAATTTTGTATTTTCGTAAGGCAACAGTGATCATGTTAGGGTCGGTAACTGATTAGGTGACCTTCGCTAGAGTACTTAACGTTTTCCTATTTATTTGTCGGTGGCATTTTCTTTATGATTGTATGTACAGAGCTGAAATACATGATTCCCTAAAAACCGAAATTACTTGTGCATTTGCGGGACGTCATTAGAAAAAGGAGTTTAAGTTCAAATCACCTTTAAGTAATTGTTATAAGAGTCTGGGTCTTGTTAACACCTGCGTTGTAGGCAAGAAAAATTGAAAAATCGGCTGATTGGTTCAATCGATACGTGACAGCAAAATTTACCCACATGAATAACAACGACAACAACAATAAGGTAGTCATATTAAAATAATGTTCAAAAGGCCCTTGTCCTTGTGATCATTTTAAACTATAAAAATAAAAAAATAAAATCGGCTCATTGGTTCGATGTCGAGTGAGAGCAAAACTTGCCCACAAGAATAACGACAACAAGAATATGGTATAGTTTGTTCCACATTATGTTTTCAGAAAACTGACCGTATGAAGCCATGTTTCCTTTCAAAACGAGTGCAAAAAACACGTAAATATCCCACTCGTAGACTCTAACAGTAACTGTGTAGAGTCTACAAGTGTGATATTCACATGTTTTTGCATTCATAGTGCACGGAAACGTGGCGTCACACTCATAGTTTTCTTAAAACTTAATGTGGAACAAACTATAGTCACATTACAATAACGTTCCAAAGGTCCTGGCCCTTGTGAATACCTATATTTTAAAATACACAAATTGAAACATTGGATCATTGTTTCGATCTGGAATAAGAGTAAAATTTCCCCAAATGAACAACAACGACAACAATAATAAGACAGTCACATTAAATGACGTTCAAAAGGCCCTGCTCTGGTTCTTGTGAATACCTCCATTTTAAAGTATAAAAACATGAAACATTGGATCATCGGTTCGATGTCGAGTGACAGCAGAATGTTCCCAGAAAAATAACAACGACTGCAACAATATGGTAGTCATAACTACATATTCAACTAAAAAAGTCGAAAAATCGGATGATTGGTTAGTTCTCTTGGTGAGTGCAAAATGTACCTCAACAAGAAAAGAAGACGACAACAGCTGCAAGAACATGGTAGTTACAATAGTTGCACTAAAATAGAGCAGCGTCAAGTGACGTCATATTGGCTACGAGACACCATTTGGAGGTAATAGCTACAAGGTGCACTAGATTAAAATGTAAGGGAAAACAACGGCACTTCTAGTCAAGACAGTGCTTTGAGAGCGGATTTCTTAGGCTTAAAAGAACGTTTTCAACAACAAAAATCGCGCGTTACAGGCTTAAGAAATCCAGTCTAATAGCATTGGCTTCAATAAGACGATTTTCCTTTCTCCCTCCAGTGCTCCTTGCAGCTAACCCAGTTACTGGCTCCACCATAGAGTTATACACAATAATACTACGTCGTGTCACTGCCCTATAGCATTCAGAAGGCCCGGATCCTTGTAAATCCCTGCATTTTGGACTATAGAAATTAAAATATCGGCTTATTGGTTCGGTCTCTAGCGAGAGGAAAATTTCCCCAACAAGAATATAGTATCGCTACATTCTCACATATATATACTTACTCGACATGCATTGTTTCTATCGATACGTTGTACTTGGCTCCTTCTTTACGGATTTGCCACACGTTGTAGACAACAAGGCTGCAGAATACAAAGTTGAGTAACGGAAGTGAAGTAAACGATATGAACAAAATTTCCATTTGGGTAAAGTTGAGCCCCGCACGGTAGTAAACCGAATCAGTGTGCTTCACAATTATCAGATGATAATTGGTAATTAACACGAGAAACATGATAAGAGTTGGTAATCCAATAGCATATAGCGCTGAATACGCTATACTTTCTCTATACTGGCATGTCCCGTTTGGAGCGAGTAAGCGCTTTGGATGAAAGATGCGCCACATATTGAACGATATAACGTTGAACCAGCAGTAGGCAACACGCAAGCAGATAAATATGTAAATCAACGCAACGCACTCGCTATAACCATCCAAGTCGTTCGTGTTGAGAAGCAATTCACCACAGAAGTATCCTGCGTAGGCCAGCATATGAAAAACAAACAGGTAATCCTTACGGAAATCCTTTATGGAACACGAAAAAGTAAATACGGCCAAAATGAGACAAAAGACACTGATTCCACTCGCAATAATGTGCGACAAGTCTATGACTCGCGGGTCTACGGAGGAGCATAACAACGACTCGGGTACACATACCAAGGCTTCTCCTGTACCCTTCGAGGTCTTGAATTCACCTGCTGGTAGAATTAGGCTGTGTTTGATGTACAATAAATTATTATTTCTTTGCAGCTCAAATTCGTCGGACGTTAGCTTCCATTTGATGCAAGATTTGAATTTTAACGAAAAGTTGTCACTGAAATCCTTGCCAACCTGATGAACCACACCGATTGAAGATATGTTCACTCTACTTGCCGGTGTCATAACTGATAAGAAATTGTTTGCTGTTTGCGTAATTCCATCACAAACAAGCCTTGTGTCTTTATACACGGACACAGTCAAGTGGCTATAGTGCAATAACACTAAGTTACTTCACTTCCAAAAGCTCTCATGCGTGGAACACTGCTGACGAGTGTCATCCGCTACAATGTGTGTGTACCATTCTGTTTCGTGGAACCAACATGCGTAAAAAGCAAACAGATTTCAACAGAATTATTTTCTAATGAACTATGCAGTGGAAATCCCGCTCCCTTCAGACAAGAACCATTGTAAACCATTTTAAACCTAAGTAAACTAGGTAAGTCCGGCACCTTTCACTTGAAGAAAGGCTACAAAGATATTGAAATAATCAACATGTTCGATTCGTTCACGGAAAACCACTTCATGGAAACTACACCCACACAAAAAGTGTTTCACAAGCAAATAATTTCCAAAAGATGATGAGACATGCGGAATTTTTTTTAATTTATTACTGACTGAAAATGATGATGCGGGATGAGGATATTTTTTTGTTTTAGCCCAGATAGCATTTTTTATGGTCAATACAAGGTCAGAATCTCCTAAAAAACTTCCAGTTGCATAATTTTTAACATGATTAAAGGAATTTTTGAAGGAAGGCTATGTATTTTTACGCGTTTGCCATTTTAAAATGGTAAATGGGAGTGCATGACTCACAGATGTTAGTCCAAAATTGTCATTATAGAAGGCGATCTTTAAATGCGCGACGAGCGTGGTTTTTTTTCTTCGAAAATTGTAAAAAAAAAAAAGCCAAATATTCCAGGAGTTTTTATGATGTGTGAAAATTGTATCCCGTAAGTTGAACGAAAACGTTTCAAATTGACACCGATTTCTTTAAAAAAAATTCTGAAATTCACACCGATTTCTTAAAAAGGAACTTCTGGGGTTCGACCTCCCACCCCCTCCGCCCGGTCCGAGGCTCTTGTAGTACATTCCCGGGGAGGCCCGACACTCCCAAGCCGACCCTGTATTTACGCTTTCGGACCCGAATTAACTCTGGTGTTTTTTTTTTAACTCTTGGGTCGGTCCCGGGACTCGAACCGGTATTCGCTTAGTTTGGAATCGAAGTTGGTAACCACTGGGCTGTTGCACCTCGCTTTGCTCGGGCCCCCTCACAAAGTTCGTGGCGAGCCCATGGACCTTATTTTTCCACCATCTTGTACCTGTGCCCGTACTGAAAGAGTTACATCGAACTAATCGTAAGTGCATAAAGATGGCTTACTGTACTATGTTACATTAGTGTACGTTTTTCACTGATGGCTAATACTATATACGACTAAGGTAAGAAAATTAGTATGTTGCTTAACAGTCGCATTAATTTTAAGGAACATGAACTCCCACGTGTTGCACATCTGCAATTTGCTGTGTAACGTATAAATCTTCGATGGGTGAACACGACCAACAGAAGGGCTTCCAGCAAGTTGCATTCCCACAAAAATGGTAAAGAAATAGGAGTTTTTTTCAGGAATGCTTGGAGTACCTTCCTTTTGCGGCAATAGATGATGAACAACAACAAGCCTTGCCAGTCGCCAAGGCTGAGTACTTCACTGAGTAATGAATAAGGGAAATACGTGCTGATGGGACTTATCAATGGAAAAATTCCTGCAACCACGAAGAGATTCAGGTAGCTGATGAACCTGAAACAATGGAACAGACAAGTCCAACGTAAATAAAAGGGATACATACAGTAAATGCTAAACATATCTCATAAACTGTCATCACACGAACCAGCTGCGGTAGAAATAGCTTCCTGCAACTTGGTTTTACGTTCCAGAAGAATACGGTTTCACAATCACAAGGTATAAATCCACTTAGACATGTTAGAATGATTGACACCTATTTTTTTTTTCATCCAAGGTCAAGCCATTTCTATGGGTTTGACAGTAGAATGCATTACGCACTGTCGCACTGTGAAACGTATTTTGAAATCAAATCACGATTAGGTACGTAAAATCAGGTGATGACATTGGTTGGTTGTATTGCACTGCTTGTATTTACACTGGCATGAGCTAATTTAGAACACAACAACTGCGTTAGTATGTGATTAACCGAACAAATAAAGGCTTCGCCGTTAATATAAAAAAAAAAATGATTCGAGCTCATTCCCTAAGGTAATCACAGCTGTGAAAGTACACAAATAAAAAAAAAA
>JAHWFP010004722.1:0-11085 GCA_023313725.1 Lithobius niger | reverse complement strand
CTTCCTCTCCTTTTAAAATTTTAAATTTTCAACTTGTTCGAATTGTAGTTTGACTCGGGCAGTTTTGCCTGCATTTGTCTGTTTGCAATTTTAAGTGTATCTTGTATTTCCCTTGATAATGAGCTGGAGCTAGCTCGAAACGTCGGGTTGTGTTGGCTTTGCATGTGCACTTTGGGCTTCTCCTGTTCAACATGAAGTAAGGTTTAACTGATCCGAAGTCAAAACAGCAAAGGAACACAGATAAACTTTCCTGTAAGGTTTCATATACCAAGCAGTGTTTCTGTACTGTTGCGTCCACGTGAAACCTTACTGCTGTATAGAACGAGATTGGTCAGATTGGTGCATTCAACTTGGCTGAACAACATCACTGAAAATTCGTAAAAACCAGCCGTAGTATTAGTGTGCAGACCTAACACATAAGTAATTCAGGGTTTGTGTGACTCCTCATTGAAACCCTGGAAATGTTATGCTGAAAAATGTAGCCCTGTAATTAGGCGAGTGTGAAGCACTATATTAATCTTAAAAAAATTTTAAAAATTGGGATATGGTTTTAATTTTATTTACGTGTCTAATGGTTAAATGCAGCAGTAAGGTTTCACGTGGACTAAACAGTACAGGAACACCGCGGTATATGAAACCTTACTGGAAAGTTTATCTGTGTTCCTTTGCTGTTTTGACTTCCGATCAGCTAAACCTTACTTTAAACATCAAACGAGTTCGTTTTTGTTTTCTAATTCGTGATACTTTGACATGCCAAGTTGATTGTCTTTACTCGTTTCAAATGCATTGGATTTCGCTCGCTCATTTAGTGCAAGTCTTCCTTTGGAAGTTGGTTGGTCCGCAGCTCTCTTTCAGCGGCTTTGTCCTTTTATTTGTAATATAGAACGGCAGGCCAAACGGCAACGGACATTTTGGCTTTAACACGGGAGAGTGACGTGAAACCTTTATATAAACCAATTCGTAATAAGGATACTGCTTCCTCTAACACGTTTCCTGAAAGTGCGGGTGAATTGTTGTTGGCTCACCAGCATTGTTAGCATTTGTTTTTCTTCAGTCTACGCCTTACGTCTGGGTTTGCTGAGTGGCATTGTTGCGTAAAAACAATGTTTAAAACAATGTATAACAATAAAACGGATCGTTCAGGGCTCCGGAACTCCGGAATGGGACGACCAATTGAAATTTCTATTTCTATAAAGGGCTCATCACCGGAAGTAGATCTTTCAAATGAGCTAAGAACCATCTTTCTAGGACAAATGGTTTATTTAGTCTGTAGAGTCCATTGTATAAGCGTGTCCAAATAACAAGGAAATCCAAGCCAAAAATGAAACTCACGATTCCAGCTCAAGTCCAGATCTCCGATAGGACAAATCGGAAATTAATAAAAGTTGGTACACATGTTCACCAAGTCCAACAAAGCTTTTTGACTGGAAAAAATTAAAAGGCGGTGGAGAAATTAAGCAGCCACATTTCGGCTTTAACATGGGAGACCAAGGTCAAGCCTTACAGTAAAAGGCTACTAATATGACAAAAGATTCTCTTGTACCTGTTTTGTTCAAGCAATCCATTTCCAAGGAAGGTGCATTGCCGGATTTTGCTTTACTTTTGGGAAAGGTATTGTCAACTGTCAATTTTCACGTGAAACGAAAGCCTGCTCCGGCCACCTAACAAGAATAATGTACATCTTCTCTTGTTTTACCTTGCTTCTTCTAAAAGCTTTTGGCCATTAACGGGTACCTGGCTATTTTTTCTTATGCAATACTGAATACTTGTATGAGGCACATGTCTCTAGGAGCTGTGACATCATGCCTCCATTCGTGAGCGTCGACTTCTCTTATTTTTTGCCTTGAGTGATCTACTTTCTCCGCTCTCACTTTCTAGTGATTCTTGGGCTTGATTTTTAGGTTTGTGTAGATCTAATAATTCAAGTAACTTGGTAGGAAAAATACTGACAAAAAAACGTGCTTCCAAAATATTGAGGAAGCAGACAGACGCGGTTGGAATGTTTAAGACCTGCTGAAGAATGTGGAATACCAAATCTTCCCTACTGAAATTCACGAATTACTTTGCCGAGTGCCCAAAGGTGGTTACCAACTACTAATGCTACCAAATTTGTAACAAATTATAGAGCAAAAGCTATAATGCCAAATTTATCCACAGCTCGCATCTGGAGGCAGTCATTCAGCTAGCTGCAAGTGGCATTGGAGGTAAAAATGCCAATTCTTAGGCTTAAAAATGCGTGATTTTTTTTATTGCCACTGCTTATTTAACATAGCAGTCTCCCTCCCCCCCCCCCCCCCCCCCCCCCCCCCGCCAACGAAGCTCTATACCCCTAGCTTGAAAGTTGGCTTCCCTGCCGGGCTCGTATCCTACTGCACATGACAGGAAGTGGGATCGCCTATATAAGCGGATCGCAGCGATTCCCAGCATCTCTACCAGTGACGGCGTCAGGAATGAATTGTGTGTGTGTGTGGGGGGGGGGGGGGGGGGGGGGCGACAGAGGGCACATCTGGAAAAAGAGTGGGCCAAGAATTTTTTTTTCAAGCTGCCGTATTAGCCACTTTTATTCCGTTTAATTCAACCGGAGCGTAACGTAAGCTTCAATACAGTGCAATTTTATGTAAAATGCGCCCCATAAACACTTAAATTAGGTTACACATAATTTATGTTGTGAAGTTGCTACACAAATAAGTAAATAAATGAAGAAAATAAAAAAATTAAAGCTCATTTTATTAACTTGATTTCAAGTTTAGCTTGCTAGTTTTTTTGTATTGTTTTATTTTCTGTTGGTGACCTAAGTGTTGGGGTTGGGGGGGGGGGGGGGCATGGCCCACTCCTAGTGCCGTCACTGTGCCTTACGAACTTGTTGTGTAATGTTTTGTTCAAGTACTGATTGTTTGAAGTACTGTACGCATTTTTCTATCATGTAAAGATTGGGGCCGAAATGCATTTGGGCTGCTGCTTCGTAATAAATCTAATTTAATCTGTAACGTATCTACTTCACGATCGTCTTTGGCTCTGCCATCAACACGCAAGACAAGTATTTTCCTTTTCTATTTCTTAATATGCAGTGGTCGTATATTTTCCAGAAGTTACGCACAGGCCTAGGTTAAAGATAACATCCCCTTTCCATAGGTGGGATGCATGCAAACCGTTTAACTGCTGCTGTGGTGTTAGCAGCATACCCCCTTACAACTTTTAAAATATCCAGTTAAAAACGGGCGATCAACAATTATTTTTGGGAAGTGATCAGTAAAGTGGGAATCGTACTACAGAACTGGTGAATTCTAGTCGGTATTTTTAAAAAAATTCGTTTGCAAATAAAGTGATTTTTTTTTGTTCAGAAGTTTTTCCACCATCCCCACTGAGTTTTTTTTCTTTTTTTCAAGGATGAGTTTTCTGGTGCAGTTCAGTACACAGCCTTCAGAATTATTTATTTTGGTCCTAAGCAATTTCAGCGTCTTCAGTTGAGGGCCGCTATTATTCCTGTAACATAGCGGCCTTCAACCGAAGACGCTGAAATGGCTTAGGATTAATCCAGACAGAATATACGAACATGCCCCTTCCAGATTAATTGTTAGATTGTAGCTCACTGAGACACTAGTAATGTGCCAAATAAGCAGGTTTTTCTGCTGTGGCGTCATTACGTAATAATCAGGTCAGTGTTCTATTTTATTATTTTATTTAAAAAAAACACCTTGTGCTAATTTATAATACCTTTTAACAGTTATTATTGGTTCCACAGGAACTGTGGCGGCAATACCAATGAAATACCAATCTTCCTTACGTCTTCCTTACGATATGTTGAATAAAATATTTTGGCAGTATTTTTAGTTTCTCAACTAACTGCTGGATTAGTAAAAATATGTAAAAATCGTCTGTGGAAAACTAGTTAAAAGCTCAACGCAAAGCCATCTTTGTACGCAGAAGTAATCCATCCAAAATCAAAACTGGTGTAAAAGCCGCCAAGTTTCCAAAAGGGGTCGGCCTTTGAAAGTAGTAATACCATTCAACCAGGAAAAGGCCACCAACTCCAAGGTTAATCCTATTAGCTAAGTTAATTGCACCGACTAATAGTTTAAAAGTTAATATGAAAAGGTACTTGCGGTAGCAATCTTCAAGTTTTCATTTAACATCCAAAGTATAATTTGGTGCGATTAATTTGGCTAATAGGATTCACCTTGGCGGCATGCCCTGGTTGAATGATATCACTACTTTCAAAAGCCGACCCTTTTTGGATACTTGGTGGCTTCTCTTATACCAGTTTTGGTTTATGGTGGATATCATAACATTCATAAGACTGTGAACGTACCAAAGGCCACACTGTCTTATTTTCATTTCTGTCATTTTTTTTTGGGAGTTTATGTCTATAAATTTTCACATTTATACTTAATCGCATGTAGTCATGTTCAATTCATGTAAAATTTAATAACAATAACATAAGATAATCTTATCTGCTTGGCGGCGACATACTAGCATGTGTCTAGACTAGATTAACCAGCGAACTTGGCGGCTAACCAAGACAACTTCTTTTAAATTCAGGAATGTAGTGCAGTATCGTCTTCTAACCCTTAGGTAAATGTTCATTGAACGGAGAAAGGCCGGACGACAGTTATTATCGGCCAAGATTGTGCCTACACATGTATACACTTGATTAATGACGTGCAGTATGAGGACATGTTGAGTTAACATGAACTTGGAAGTTGAATTGTACAGATTGGCATCACCTAGCTTTCCCCGATTTCAGAAACGTTTGCTTTGAATCATCAAATGCTTTCATCCATACGGTATGGTGGATAGGCGATGGGGTACCTGTTAAAATAGAAGAGAAGGGGATGTCACGGTAAGCCAAAATGTCGTGTATTTTATCGTGTTCCCACGACTTGAAGTATTCTGCAGCTTTGTTGAGATCGTAATGTGGGTAGTCCGTGTGTTTTACCAAGTCCCTTACATAGTCCGTCTGAAAATCAATGGCTGCAAACATGCGGTCCACCATACTTTCTTCTCGATCGTGCCATTCCCGGACCTCTTCATCCATGATTTGCTGGGTTGGTGGCAGTTGAATTTTTCCAAGAATGACATCTCTCACAAACCATGCTTGCGCATCAAACATGGTGAAAGTATACCACTGATCCTGCATGCCAAGGTACATAAGTTGGGGTAAGTTTGTCTTGAAGATCCCTTTGTACAGCCCTAGCGGGTAGTAGACGTTGTTTGTGCGCAATCGCATATTGTCGTGTAAGTAAGGGAAGTGATGAAGATAGCCGGTACAGAGTATTATGGTATCTACGTCTTCTTTTGGCCCATCCTTAAAGTGAACTGTACGCCCATCAATTCTGGTGATGAGGGAGACTTCTTTAAGAGAAGGGGGCCAGTGAAAACCCATGGGGCTTGAACGGTAACTGAAAGTCACGGATTTTGCTCCATATTTGTAGCACTGCAACCCTATATCTTCGGCAGAGTAGCTGCTTCCGACAACGAGTAGTCTTTTGCCAGCAAACTCGCGTGCATCTCGAAAGTCGTGTGAGTGCATCACTCTACCAGGGAAAGATTCAATTCCGTTGAAGGCCGGGACATTTGGGGTACTGAAGTGACCGCTTGCAACAATGACATAGTCAAACTCCTGCGTCCTCATCTTGTCCTCCTTCAAGTTGCACACGGTGACGCTGAATTTTTTGGTGGTTTCCGAAAACGACACCCAACGGACGACCGTGTTGAACTGTATGTACTTACGGATCCCGCTCTTTTCTGCTCGGCCGAGAATGTAGTCATAAATGACCTCCCGAGGAGGAAAAGATGGTATCGCGTGTCCAAAATGTTGCTCGAAGGAGTAGTCGGCAAATTCCATGCACTCCTTGGGACCGTTGGACCACAGGAAGCGGTACATACTGCCGTGGACGGGATCACCATGTTCATCCAACCCGGTACGCCAAGTATAATTCCAAAGACCTCCCCAATCGCTCTGCTTTTCGAAACACACCAGTTCTGGCAAGTCGTTTGCCCCTGCTCGTCGAGCTGTTTCAAATGCATGCAATTGACTTAGGCCGCTCGGACCAGCCCCGATGATGGCAATTTGTATAAGCATTGCAAGAACTTGCTATGTCCTTAGACTCAGTGGAATATGTCTGCTGGAATTGTTTTCAGGTGACACCTGTAAAAAAAAAAGATGTTATTATAAATAGGGAAGAAATAATGATTCCTTTTCTTAGTCTCGAACGTTCTTCTTTCCCTACATTTATTTTTTCTATTATTTTCTGTAAATTCACCATACCTACCAACGAGGCTCAGTCTTTTCTATCGCATTGGTATTTTTCCTCAGATTCCTGACAACACTCTCAAATTTTGCCTTTCGTGTTTGTTAAAAGAAGCATGTTTAGCGGTCACCATGATTTATGCTAGACATTTTCTAAATGATAATGATGTTGTCGAATCTTGGTGAGCGACACACTAGAGTGTGTCTTAATTGATTCAGTAATTTCTAGACAAAAAAACGCCAGTATAAAGAAAAACAATGCTGCGGCTGGTACATAAATAAACAAAGACCTGTCACTGCAGGAATTTTTTCGTCAGAAAATGGCCTCACACTAGCTATGCTGTGGAAATTTATTATTCTTTATTTCTTTAGCAGTAATTTATTCAGTTATTTTTATCATATCAAAAACCAAAACTGCTAAAGAGGCCGCCAAGAAGAGATTGCTTCAGCCCTTCAAAGTAGTAATATCAACAGACCAAAACATTTGCTAAGTTCCATGCCACCAACTAAGAGCTCAACAGTTAAAGGAAAAATTTTACCTTCTTTCGGTAGCAATGTTCAGGTATTTTACTTTAATGTCTGATGAGTCTTATTAGTGGTGGGATGGAGCTTGGAGAATATTCTGGTGTGTTGATTTCGCTCCTTTGAAGGCCCGAACCATTCTTTATTTGCGTTCTCTGTACCAGTTCTGGTTTTTGATATTATCACTTGATATCAGATATTTTTTTCAACAGGGATTATACAAATAGTTAGACCAGGGCCACCTTTTTTTTTTTTTTTTTTTTGCTGGTTGGTTGGTTTAACCTCAACCTCTCATGTTAAAGCCGAAATTTTACTGCTTAATTTCTCCCCTGTCTTTTAATATTTTTCACCCAAATTTAGTATACAAGCTTTATTGGACTGGGTAAACGTGTGTCCGAACTTTTATTAATTTCTGATTTGACACATCGGAGATCTGGACTTGAGATGGAATCGTGATTTTCATTTTTGGCTTCTTGTTGTTGGTGTTCATGGCAAGACACGTTTCTGCTATGCTCTCTACAGATCAAATAAAGCAGTCCTATAAAGCTGATAGAGCAGCGTCATGTGACGTCATTTTGGCTACGAGATACAATTTGGTGGGCATAGCTACAAGGTGCACTAGATTAAAATGTAAGGCAAAAAACGGCACTTCTAGTCAAGAGAGTGCTTTGAGAGCGGCGGATTTCTTAGGCTTAAAAGTATGTTGTTTTCTCCAACAACAAAATTCATGCGTTATAGGCTTAAGAAATTCAGTCTAATAGCATTGACTTCAGTAAGACGAGCTTCCTTTTCCCCCACCAGTGCACCTTGCAGCTAACCCAGTAACTGGCTCCACCATAGAGTTATACACAATAATACTACGTCGTATCACTGCGCTGTTCTTATCTCATTTTATATCTATAATTGCTCTGTAGATGTGTTCTGTACATAAGGCCTTTTCTAATTTGTCAAGACTAGTGGTTCACGAGTTAAGCAACGCTAAGCGACCAGATTGATTGTTTTAAACATTGTTATTATTCAACAATGCCAATCAGCAAACGCCAGCTGCAAGACGTAGCCTGGAGATTAAAGGTCCCCCCCCCCCCCACCCATATTGGTTTGTGCAAACCGTAATTGATAAAGATACAAAACATTAAAGTGGGACTATCACCGATTGAAAGTCTGCAGAATCTGGCAACATCAAGCGCTGTCTAGGACTATCTAGCCCTTGTTTGCACCAAGCGAAGGAATGTGCAACGGCATTTCTTTTAACGGAACAAACAAGCCACGAGCTCCTTAATTATTGAGTGTAAATTTGATTCGTCCCCGTGCAGCTGGGAGCAAGCTATAAAGGTTAACAATATCACTGCCGCTAGATGGCGCCATGGTGTTTTCGTTCGCGTATCAATCGGTAATAGTGCCACTTTAAATCAAGCCATTTAAACTGCATGTTATGCCAAAGTGGTACGAATTAGAAAACAAAAACGCACTCGTACGATGCTTGAAGAGGGATTGCCACCAACTGACAAGCTCAAGCATCTACAGCCATTTGCCGCTATCTAGTTCTGTTTAGCCCTTACTTTCAACAGGCAAAGGAACACACACAAAAGTTTCTTTTTGCACAACAAACAATCCACGTACCTCCTTATTAATTATCGAGTGTTAAGTTGGTGCCCCCCCCCCCCCCCCCGGCCCACTCGGAAGAAAATGTTGTCGCAGTCGGCAAATTGGCAACCCCTATTTAATTGAAATCAAAATAGTTCAAATGTATTGATGCCATACAGTTTTCGTAGGAAAAAAAAGCGTCAATACACGAGCAGAATTCATCACGTAGAAATATAACTAAATATTAAAATAACATATTAAAATAACGTACATCTGTAACAACTAACGTAAGCTGATAACATTCACCGATCCCACCGAATTTTCTTCATTTTATTGTACTAAATTTCAAGCGCATAAGCGTCCAGATTCGAGTATAATGATCAGTGGTCAACATGTTACCTGTTAAAAGGACATAAATCCTTCCGGTATGTCGTGCGACCCGATGAGATTGCAGTTGGCAACATTTACACAGGTTAGAGTTAATGTCACCATATGACCTCGCACGCAAGAAAAAAACAAAAAAATGAATGTGTTGGCAATATTTACATACGTTTGAACTAATGTCGCAAAACTGAGTCATGCAGGAAAGCTAACAGGGATTTATGTTCCTTTAGGTTGATCACGTTGACTGGTTGTAAAGTTGTGACCCAGGACGATCGGACGGAAAGAACTTTTGTTACACGTTTTTTTCCGGATCCGAGGCGTCCTTCGTATCACGTTTCTGGCCACAAGTTTTTATACGTGCGGGTTTCTGATGTTATACGTAATTAGCCGCAGCGAGCGAGGCACGTAATTTGGAAAAATACGAAAAATTGAAATCATCATTTTCTTGGGATCTGGAGGGGCCGTGTAAAACAAGTTATGCTTACCGGACAACCAGATTCACGATTTCAGGCGCAGCCAGATGTGATACTTCCGCTTTGAGATTATGGGATGGCAGCCGCCAAAAGATTGACATGGCGTGCAAAATGTTGGAGAAACTCAATCCGACGAGTAAGGTAAAACACGCATAACTACTCTTTGCAAAATTCATCCCAGCACAGGCAAAAGTTTAAAGTAATTTTCCAATATACGTTCGATTTCATAAATTGATGTTTGCCTCGTTTTTAAGATACACAGCGATTTCACATGTGTTGCAACCTGTTCATGCGTTGCCTTGCCTTCGTCGCACAAAACAGGAGTGATTACGACAGCAATGATGAATTATGGGGAGTTTATCTCACGAATCTCATTCAGGCGAGAATGGTGTGCACAAGGTGCCGCCATACTTCTTCTATTTTAAAAATTGTTGTTTTAATCTGAAATTACTGTTATGCTCTTTATTGGGGAGTTACAATAATTTTGTAAATGAAATAAATAAATTAATGGATTGTAGGATTGGCCTCTCGCGAATCTCATTCAGTCGAGACCGGAAGTTGGGTGGCGCCATGTTGCCGTTACCGGCGTCGGCCAAGCGCCGGAAGGAATGCTGATTGTGAAGGTTTGGAATGCATTGTTTCCAGTACAGTTGCGATCCACTTGACTGACTGACCAGGCCGCGATGCTCTACTACAGTACCGGCCAAACCTTGAATGAAAAATAAAATACGCCACTGGGTAAGACAATATCGCCGCCGAAAGTGCCGCTGATGCGAAGGAGTTGTCTTGTTGCCACTTTCTGTCAATCGAGGGCGACACCGACGGTACAAAAATTCGAACGTTCCTGCCCTTGCAATACTTTCTGGATACACGAACGTGTCGCTTTTTTTTTTTCCAAGTTCAGAGAGATAGCTTAAATGTGGCTGAGTGATAACTTTAAAATCTATTTAAAAATACTTTTATATATAATTAAAATTTGTCACACAAATCTACGTAAAATTACAATTATATTTTGAAAACCGTCACTAGCGCCGTACAAAAATTCACCGATGCCATTTACGAATTCCCGAACAGGCCTCAAGAAATGGGCTAGTCGTGGAATCCATTTTGTCCACCCCTCTAATTCGTTGTAGGTCGGGCCGGATAGGGGGTACTCATTGGTACTGCACATGAGCTGATTGGTGGTCTGCTACAGTTCGAATGAGCTCGAATTCAATGTAAGTTCTTCAACGTCAAGAAAAAGACGACGAGTTCAAGTTGAGGTGTTTGGACTATGGGTCGCAGTTTGACGATGGTTATAAAAAGACTCATGAGAAAAAAACAGCATATTGGAAACGTACAGTTAGTTGGGCCGCCGGTGAAGACGTTTGTAGCGGCAAAATCGGCAAAGGCTGTCGAATATCCAGTAACAGAAATTACATTAGAGCCAGAGTAACAGCCAGTTGGTGCAAGTGCATTGCCTAACTAGATTACACCACTCGATTGTACACAAGAGATCACGTCGGCAACGGCCAGTGTAAGTGTTAATTTTCGTACTTCTGAGTTTGACGACGGTAAATTCCTACAAGCAAGAACTAATAACCTGAAAACTGCAAAAACAGAATTAGTACGAAATGCCGATGAAAATGCTACTGGACCATAACTTTACGTGCTCTTCACGACAGCTCCGAATCCCCAACACGACGTTGCCTACGATACAAGAGAACGTCGACTATCAGGTAAGTTTCAGTTTCACAGTTTTTGTAGCGTAGTGTTTTTTAACTTCTAAATTATTAAAAATGTTTTTAGACATATAGATGAAGCGGCTCAACCTTCAACGTTTTTAGTAGATATTTTTGAAGAGTGTAGTAAGAAAGTAGCGAAACCTCCGAT